>VNJR01012309.1:0-15146 GCA_008042585.1 Drosophila punjabiensis | reverse complement strand
CCGGGAGTGTGAGTGAAAGTTTTTTAATAAAGCGACAGCCGAAAACCGAAACGAAACGAACCGCTCTTCATTCCAACTCAGTTGATTTTCATTTTCATTTTCATTTGGATTTTCATTTGCCCATTTAGCCAGCGACCTCAAGTGCGGGCTCGGACCGGCATTTGGCATTCGGCATTCTGTCGCCCTCGCTGTGTACACAATTGTCTACGGATTTTCAATATTATTTGCTGCGGTCTTCCGATATACAAAAATAAAAAGGAGAGTCCCCCATCTGGCACCATCATCTTGGGGCTCCTTTGTGGGTGTGAAATTGTGGAAATTGTGGAAACTGTGGAAGCTCTGACTGACTGCTGCTGTCACCGGGCACACTGAACTCATTGTGACCGCCTTCAATTGGGCATTTTATTTTATATTTGAATTTTAAAATTCCTTCCGCTTCGGCGACAGGCGACGACGACTAAAGGCAACAGGAAAATGGACAATTTGTGTTTGTGGCAATTGATTGGCAAATATTGTCCGGCCAAAAGGTTTGCTGATTAATACGCACTGACAGCAAGTCAGGATGGAATAAAGGAGAGCTTACTCCATTGTTGATAGAAAGATACTTCATTGGAGATTATATTAAAAGGACCTGCCAAAGGGGTTTTCAGATTGAATTGAAGGCTTTAATGTAGATCGAAAGGTATCTACCTAGTAGATAATTTCTAAAAAACAGTTCTTAAAAATGCTGAGATTTTGTTGTGCCTTAATCACTTAACAACTTAACCCGCTGAGGCTGACTTCATAGAACTTTGCACTTAGCGCTTTTTAACTCCTTGAAGCAATTCATCCAGAATCGTATGCCCCATTTGAGCGCCTTTAAGTCGGCGTCGACAATAAAAGAAGAAAGTTACTCAATGGCAACTTGCATGCAAATTACAAGCAATAAAACGTGGCACATACCAATGCTTAGGCAAACTTCTGCTACGCCAAGGAGATTATTCTTTATTGTTTAGAGAATGACAGGACGAGCTGGGTCCTTGTGGCAATTCGCACATCATGCGATTGGCATTGAGATTGCGTCCCTGTATCAAAGGGGGGGCAATTCCCAGGGCTGTCATATGCGAGGACACCACCCCAGGCACAAGGCTCTCCCCCCGACTCAAGGGATATGCAAATTTGTCATCCAGTAAACCAAACAGAAAACACATATAAAGGAGTGAAATAATCATAAAAACGTCAGACTCCACCAACGTGGGCACAATCCTGAATTGAATTTTTATCTATTCTATTGGCAATAAAGTCACATTGTCACAGCATGTATAAAATGATTATTGTTTACTCTTATGGGGAGTAAGCAAGCACCCTTCTTCCTTTGAGAGGCAAAAAGAGAATTGCGGGCTCAACCGGGATTTGAACCCGGGACCTCTCGCACCCAAAGCGAGAATCATACCCCTAGACCATTGAGCCGCCTTGAAAGCATCCAAAAATATTGGCTTTTTAAACTAAGAGTGCAACCTTTAAGATACTCTTTGGCTTGGTCAACCTAAAGATAAATTTTTTGAATGCATAATAAGGCCATGAAGTTGAGACAACCAGTTTGAAATGTTAATTTTTCTTTTGATGCAAGCATGCATAATATTATTAACCCTTCGTTTTGTTTTTTTTTTTTTTGGTTATATGATTAAATTTTAAATAAATAAAAAAATGACGATTTGTCACTAGTTTATTAATTTGCGTTTTAAACCTGTAGCGTAAAGATGACATTGTACTAATAAAATCAAAATATGATCTTGTTTCTAAAAACTAAATACATAGATTATAACAAATTATACAACTTTATTACTAATAAATTATTTGGAGTCTTATAAAAAATATAGTTCTAGTAGTATGTACTTTAAAAAATAATTATAACAATTTTAAAAGGGGAAAATCTCAAAGTAGGTCTCAAATTGATTTTCTAGTTAAAAAACAGTATATAAAATTTATATTGAAAATATGTTAACTCTCGATGTCAGCAGCAACTATAGGGTTAAGATTATAATAGGTATTTCCTCACCTTTGATAGTTTCTTTTGTTGCCCTCAAAAACGCCGATTTCCGTCAAGGGGATGTAGCTCAGATGGTAGAGCGCTCGCTTAGCATGTGAGAGGTACGGGGATCGATACCCCGCATCTCCAAGTTTACTTTTTTCCCTATTTTTTGTATTTAATTAGAGCTAAAAAAAAATTGTCCAGCTTACCCTCATCAGTGGATCGTTGATTTATTGACTTTTAAACACTGCAGTTGGCCTCCTATTATTTTCACAGCACGGCAGCTGACTCATCAAATTTTGTTTTGTCTCCGGCGCTCTGGGCATGCTTTTAATTTAATTTGAAAAGTTTTGCATGCCCATTTGGCGCATTTAACCCCTTCGCCTTTCTGAACAAAAAAAATGTATAAAAAAAATGCAAAGAAATATCATAAATAATGATGATAACTGTCCAAAGTTTTCAGGGCTGGCTATGGTACAAATAGCCACTCCCAAACTCCCACACCAAATTCAATTAACTGGGCAGCGGGCAGGGTCCCGAAAAAAAAGAAAAATATGACAATTAGGCGGAAAACTAATTGAGGTTGGCAGGGGAAAAATTAAAGGGATTAGCAAAGAGCCAAGGGAAAAATTTAATTTGATTTTTAAAGGAGACAAGCTGCTACGAAAATTCTTTAAAATAAAATTAGGATAAAGGAAGCTGATCAATTCAGATGTCTACTCTTTGGATACTTTTGCTTTAAGGATTTTTAAGTCTTAGTCTTTATTCTGTATTTCTATCCCACCCCCAAGTTGGCACTTTTCTTTCTTTAGTTTTCTTTTTTCCTTTCGCTGGTTCAAGTTCGTGGCTCGCTATAAATCACCGGACTGAATCCATTGAAGATTTATGAGCTGCTAAATATGCTGGCGAAACAACAGGCGAGGGTCGTGGCCTGGACATTTTGGCCAAAAAACTTTGTCCACATATCAAACTTTAAAGCGCAATTATCATATATGTATGTATGATATATATGTCGGTACATATATCCCTTGGCAGTGTCTGTCTTCCACCGTGTTGCTTTTTACTTGCGCTGATAAACAAAACAAGGTCCTAAATAAACAAAAGATGAAAAAGAATGAGCGCAAAATGAGTAAAAAGTTGCTCCAGACAAAAATACAATTTGATTTTAATTGAAAAATAGCATAAATCCCGCAGAAAGGGAACATGGTTGAGATCTGACTGGATATGTTAGATATATGGGATGTGGAATAAGTCTTGCTAAGTTAAAGACATTTAAAAGGTTTTTTAAATCTTTAAAATCTGTAACCCGACCTCTCAAGCTTATGGAAATTAATCCAATTAATTGCAAATACTTTTAGAGCTTTCTTAACCCCTTTGCAACCCTTGACCCAACCGCACTCAAAGTGCCATTAACAAAAACACAAACAATTTTTACACTTTGCGTGCCAAGAAGAGCAACGAAGGCAAATAAAAACAAACTAGCCGGGAAAGGCCACCCACAACGGCCACTAAAATAGCAACAAACAGAATTTCCTTTTTTTATTTATTTTTTCAACAACTTTTTACCTTTTTTCCAACTCATTTTCAAGTGTTTCCACTTTGTTGTTGTTGTGTTTTGGGCGAAGCCATTAGGAAAGGACAGATGGAGAGAGAGTTGGGACCTCGGCAATCTTGATGGGGCTAGCATTGTTTTTGTTGACTTAAGTCAACAAGGTCGAGGGTTAATGAAAGCCGGCCTGAAAGCCTTGAAGTTGGTTCACGGTTTCCTGCTTAAGTTGTACCCATACCTTGGTAGGTCTCCCACAACAGAAAAATAAGGAAAAAACGATATTTTGGGCTGTTCTATAAATAGTTCCCATTATAAAAAAAAAATATTGATTTATTTTTAAATATCTGTACCTATGTATCCATCGAGGTATTTGAATTTAAATTTTCCAATAGTGTCTAAAATATCATCAAAGTTTCCGTGGTGTAGTGGTTATCACATCCGCCTAACACGCGGAAGGCCCCCGGTTCAATCCCGGGCGGAAACAATTAGCTTTTTGGTTGAATTCATAAGCGTTAAAAAAATATATATACTTTTGGAAGAAAATGAAATTATAGATAATAAATTTCTTTTATTTATAGAAAATAAATATATTGAAAGAAATTAGTTAAGTTAATGCAATTTTTATTGCCAAGAATAAAAAACTCAAAGTCATAATAAGTATGAACAATTCTGGGAAAATGTTTACTATCTGAGAAGTCTAGGGTTTAATAAAATTGTGCACAGATTAGGATTTCAGTTGAAATTAAATGAATCGGAGATCTGTCACTTACAATATATATATTTGAGTTGATTAATTACAAATCAAATATTTATTCCAGGAATACAAATTATTTAAGTCAGCTGAAATGTGCACCCCTGACCCCTGTGCGACGGGTTATGCGAAACCAGACCCTATAAAAAGGAAGCACTCATTGGAACCGATATAAGTTTAAACAATCCCATCAATAACTAAATCCTCATTATGAATCCTACAATATACCTAAGGTACAGTATAAATTCATTATTATTTAATGTTGCATTTTTAGTTCCTTAATCACTTCTCCTCAGCTGCCTGGTGGTCATCATCGGAAGTCTTGTGTGGACTACCTGTGCCCATCAGGACTTTGAATCTGACAGGGAACGTCTGACTGAGGTCTACAAAAATGCTACTCTTGATTCCATTGGGGATAGCAACATCGTCTGTCTAATTAACTTTCTGGACAAGTACGGCGATCAGATTCAGTTGACACCCGAACAACGATCCAAAGCTTCAGATGTTGTGAGGCAATACAAGGAGGAAAAGGCGAAGCAGCCTTTAGTGGATGGTGCTCCGCCTCAAGGCGGTTGGCTTACAAAATTTGTAAGAGAGCTCGTTGTTCAATTAGGCACCGAACTCGCTTCCGAAAGATTTAAAAAGGCGATGGAATCCCATGTCTAGAGGCTGCTTTAAGATTTATGTAACTTACTGATGTTTTAGGGACAATGTTGTCTTAATAAATTGAAAATATTTGTCATTATATAGTTTATATATGTGTGTAATTGTTTATGTATTTTGTATTTCCTTTTTTTTTCCTTATTTGTCACTCTTTCAAGGAAGCTTACTTGGGCACTATTTTGCTATTTTAAGTTGAAAGATTAGGAATTTGTTCATTTTGGTCAAAAGAAAATGAAAAAGAGATCAGATTTGTTTAAATATTTTCCATTTTCACCAAATTTAAAATATTTGGCCCTTCTCCGGCAATATTTTTCAAAAGATTCTACCGTTCCTTTTTAAACTTTCACATGACTTTTTCGACGGGCATTGTCTGGACGGAATGAAAAATAAATGCCTTATTATATATCAAATCATCTCTAATTTGCAAAGGAAAAAAGCTGCTTCCTTGGTCTGTTGATGATTATTATTTTGCCCAAAACAAAAACGGAAAAATGTGAAAAATTACCTACATATAAATTATACATTATCCCCATATGTTTATGTTGAAAAACAATGAAGTAATTTCAACTTTCATTACATTTTAAAATAAAAATTAAAATTAACAAACATAATAGTTATTGCATTTACAGTTTTACATTTTTCTCAGCAACTACCGATCAAGGCTATAACAGATGTTATATAGTCACCAGATTTGCATAAAAAATAAAAAAATAAAATTGGATTTCTGGAAAAATTTAAGGTTTTCATAGGTCAGAGTATATGAAAATTTTTAGAAAAAAAAAGTGGAATTGGAATTTGTTTTATTTTTTTCCAATTTTTTCATTGATTTATGATTCCTATAGTCGTCCGATCTGAAGATATTGAAAGCCCATGTTATATTTTAAATATTCCAATTTATTAGGATCACAGAGTCCTTATAACATCAGTATGTTATAAAGATCATCCATACAATGATTTTTAATCCTAAGATCCAGTCGCTTTTTTAATTCCCTCGGAAGCAATTGCGATGCCTACTTGTACAGCAACTTCCCTTACAAGTTTGGAAAGCCAACCGCCTTGAGGCGGTGCACCATCCACTAAGGGCTGCTTTTCCTTTTCCTCCTTGTATTGCTTTACTAGATCCTCAGCTTTGGATCGTTGCTCGGGTGTCAACTGAATCTGATCGCCGTACTTGTCGAGAAAGTTTATTAGGAAGATGACGTTGCTATCCCCAACGGAATCAGGATCAGCATTCTTGTAGACCTCAATCACACGTTCCCTGTCAGACTCGAAGTCCTGTTGGGCACTGGCTGTCCACACAAGGCTTCCGATGATGACCACCAGGCAGCTGTGGAGAAATTATCAAGGAATTAAGAACGCTACCTTAATATTAATGAATTTGTACATTACCTTAGGACAACTTGAGGATGCATGTTGAAGCTATAGTTACCGATTGAAGTTGAAACTAATAGCAGTTCCAATGAGTACCTGCCTTTTATAGGGGCTCTTATCGCCTCACACATCGGAAAGGGATCGTGGGTCTCCGCCTATCAGCTGACTTTAGTGTAATATATATATTTTTTTTATTGATTTCAGATGTCTTATTAATTTGATTTCGTCTGAGATCTGAATCATTAGAGGTTTTTATAAACTGCTACACTGATAAAATAATTAAATCTTTCAAGATCTTGTGCATTCTTAAATTAAAATCTTAATATAAGACCAAAAATCTTAATATAAGACTGAAAATTCAAAAAATACGATTTTTTGGCATCATTGAAACACAAAAAATTTAAATAAAGAAAAGAAAATATCTTAACAGAAGACTTAAATAAGCTTGCACTATTTTCGTTACCAAATGTCAGCCAAAATGACCAAAATTCTTGAACTTTTTTATCAGTGTCGACTTTTCATATAATGTATGTACAAGTTTCTAGAAAAATTTTCCAAAGCATGGAAAATGAGATAACAAAATTCGCTATAGTTTTGGTTTGAAATATTACGAAATCAGGTAGTCAAGGTTTAACCTAGACAATGATTATCGAGTTGAGTTTACTTATATTTTGGTTTTATTGATTCGATTTACTAAATGGGAGGCAGCTATCTTGGACCCAGTATTTGTTTCTATACCCTTGAAACTATATGCAAAATTCTATTCAGATATTTATTTTGATTTAGAATATATATGCACGTTAATCGAAAATGCCTCCTTCACTGCGTTGCAAACTTCTTAATAAAATTATAGTATAAGAGTATAAAGGGTATAAAAATATACTCAATAAATTTTAAAATTATAAAGTAAATCAACTACTGCTTGCACATCAATAATGGAATCAAATAAGAGCTTTCCATTAAACTTGTGTTGTAAGTAGATGTAACTAAGATATACGACGAATAGATTATTCATTATTTATTAACTTTTTCATAATTCAGATTACATATTTTCAATGATGTCCCGATTTTGTTCCAATAAACAAACAAATAAAAAAACCACATCATCATGCTAATTAATTTAATTTTTTAATACCACATTGTCCGTATAACATTAGTATGTTACAAAAATCTTAAAGCAACCTGTAAGCCTAAGACTCCGTCGCTTTTTTGAATCCCTCGGAAGCGAGTTCGATGCCTAATTGAACAACGAGCGCCCTCACAAGTTTTGTAAACCAACCGCCTTGAGGAGGAGCACCATCCACCAAAGGTTGCTTCGCCTTTTCCTCCTTGTATTGCCTCACAACATCTGTAGCTTTGGATCGTTGTTCGGGTGTTAAATAAATTCGATCAGCATACTTGTCCAGAAAGTTAATTAGACAGACGATGTTTCTATCCCCAATGGAACCTGGACTAGCATTTTTGTAGACCTCAGTCAGACGTTCTCTGTCAGATTCAAAGTCCTGATGGGCACTGGCTCTCCACACAAGGCTTCCAATGATGGCCACCAGGCAGCTAAGTAGAAATTATCAAGGAATTAGGAATGTAACATTAAATAATATTGAACTCATACAGTACCTTAAGAAAATTGTACGATTCATATTGGGGCTTTATTTATTTATTGATTGGATAGTTGAAACTGATATTGGTTCCAATGAGTGCTTCCTTTTTATAGGGCCTGGTTTCGCATCACACGTCGGATAGGGGTCACGGGTGCACATTTCAGCTGACTTAAGTTTTGATTAATTTACAGATATCTGATGTATACGATTTTATCTGAAATCCTCCTTATTATCTCCTTATTTGCATGCATTAGCTAATAATTCTAGAATCATGTGTATTGTCTAATAAGTCAACGGGATTATATAAACGTATAATGATTCAAATTTCAGATGAAATCATATGAATAGGAAAAAGATCGGTTTGAGATTTTGCGAAGTAGTCATTTTCCCTAAACCAATTGATTTCCCGAAAGTACACGCAAGCCTTATCTTTTCTAAAGAGATTCATATCGATTTTTATACAGGTTTTTACTATCGGCCAATCGCTTGCCGACTCAATTTTATCTTACCTTTTCTCTTTTTTTCAAAAACAATCAAAGGAAGTGGATTTTATTATGAGGTAATTTTATCCACGAATTCTAAGATGCAGTAATACGTTAGTGAGTTTTGATTTTATTTTGATATCACTAGTCTTAGAAACATTGCTAAAGTCATGTTAAATTTTATTAAAAATAATAAGTAAAATCAAAAAATAAGTAAAGTGAATAATAATAATAATAAATCAATATTAATCATTTCCGAGATTGAATATTTAGCAATTTCTCAAATCAACCAACGGGTGACCTTGTCAACGCACTTTCCGTGTATAAACAACTAATTCTAAGAAAATTAATATTAAATGAAAAGTAAGGAGCTAATCAAAATTTACATAGACTTAGATTTTAGTAGAAATTTAATGAATCTGAATTCTGTCAGTTACAAAATAATTCCTGGAATAGAAGATATTAAAGTCAGCTAATACATGCATAGGTGTGATCCCATGACCCTTAACTGACGTGGGATGCAAGCCAGCCATTATAATAGGAAAGCACTCATTGGAAGAGGTATGAGAGATCTCAGTATTGATACATTCGAAATACTGCATATAGTTTCAAGGGTGTACAGCTGCCTCCCCTGTTAATCAAATCAATAAAACTCAACTCAATAATCATTGTCTAGGTTAAACCTTGACTGCCCCATTTCGTAATATTTTAAACCAAAACTATAGTGAAATTTGTTATCTCATTTCCCATGCATAGGAACATTTTTCTAGGAACTTGTACATACATTATATGAAAAGTCTAGCAGTTTATAAAAACCCCTAATGATTCAGTTCTCAGACGTAATCAAATTAATAAGTGATCTGAAATTAATCAAAAAAATATATATTACACTAAAGTCAGCTGATAGGCGGAGACCCACGATCCCTTTCCGATGTGTGAGGCGATAAGAGCCCCTATAAAAGGCAGGTACTCATTGGAACTGCTATTAGTTTCAACTGACAATCCAATCGGTAACTATAGCTTCAACATGCATCCTCAAGTTGTCCTAAGGTAATGTACAAATTCATTAATATTAAGGTAGCGTTCTTAATTCCTTGATAATTTCTCCTCAGCTGCCTGGTGGTCATCATCGGAAGCCTTGTGTGGACAGCCAGTGCCCAACAGGACTTCGAGTCTGACAGGGAACGTGTGATTGAGGTCTACAAGAATGCTGATCCTGATTCCGTTGGGGATAGCAACGTCATCTTTCTTATAAACTTTCTCGACAAGTACGGCGATCAGATTCAGTTGACACCGGAGCAACGATCCAAGACCGAAGATATACTGAAGCAATACAATGAGGAAAAGGCCAAGCAACCTTTGGTGGATGGTGCTCCGCCTCAAGGCGGTTGGTTTTCAAAACTTGTAAGGACTATTGTTGTTCAAGTGGGCATTGAACTCGCTTCCGAGGGAATTAAAAAAGCGACTGAATCTTAGGATTAAAGGTCGTTGTATGGATATTTGAAACATACTGTTATTATGAGGACTGTGTGGTCCTAATAAATTGAAACAATTAGCATACTAAAATGGCTTTGTACTTTCTAATTTTGCTAATTTGGAAACCTAAAAAAATAGCTACATATATGTATATTTTGTCGACTTAAATAAATAATGACTTTAATAAATTACCAAAGGAAATCACATCGAGTTTATTGTGTCAAATTTTGTGACGAATAATAGTAATATTAATCGAAAATAATTTATTTAATTAGTTTATAATTCGGTTTAACTCACACTGCTCTTTAGATACAAGTGAAGATTGTTTCGAAAATGAAAAATAATTTGTAATTTATTTTTACGTTTTCAGAATATAAAACTAAAAATGTTTCACTCTTTCCTCGAACTAATATATAAAAATTTTATTTCTAAATATGAATATACTTATATGTAAATAGGGTTATCTTGTAAATAACATTTCGGTGTATTTAGAGCTGCATCATGGCCTTAAACTTATCGCGTTGCCTTTGCTTCAGGGCCTCATACTTCTTACGTTCTATATTTTTAACAAGAAATTCTTGGAATTTTCTACGCATATCCATTGATAGACCAGTATTTCGCAAGTCCAGCCTCTCGATGACTTTATTGCAACTTATGATTTTCAGTAGATGTTTGCCGAATTCCTTAAAATATATTTCATTAAATGCAATCATATTGAAGCGACTAGGAACCCACCTCTCCCACAGAATTGTTTGATAAATCAATGTCCAGCAGGGTCGTGTGCTGGCAAACCAGCATCATAAATAGCTTCGTAATGGTCTCCGTAATCCCGCAGGTGCCCAGGTCCAGCTCCTTGATGGGCATGACCTGAAGGGTATTGAATATGGCGGCAGCTCCGTCGCTTTGAATGGGATTCAAACGGAGTACCAGTCGCTTAAGGGGGACGTTCCTCAAGGTGCGACTTAGTATATAAGCACCTTCTTCAGCTGAATCAATAATAAAAAATATATGAAAGCAATAAAAATACCTTTTTAACAGTCCTTTACTCACTAATCTTGTTGTTTGTCAAATCGAGGATGGTCAGCGTGTTAAAGGACTCCCTGCTACAGGTCTCCAAGAAGCTACGAATTCCCGCATCTCCCACGGCGCAGTGCAGCAAGGACATCTCGCTCAGGTGGTGGCATCCCTTGTCCAGACTATGGGCCAGGAATCGCAACTGATACGGCATCAGTTTCGTGTTGTGCAAACTGAAGCATAAATTAAAATAAAAGCAAAAGGTAACACGCGCTACGCACATCAGCAGCAGAGAAATCCTCATCCTCACCAGAACTTCCGCAGCTCATGGCACTGGCTGAGTCCCTTGGCCAAGTGAAGGATGTCCTTGGCCGTCAACTGGTTGCAGCCCATTTGGTAATTGCAGCCGGCCGTCTTGGTGCTATAGCTCAGTCGCAGTTGGCGTAAATCCGGCAGATTGCTCAGCAGGTAATCAAGTGGAATGTGATCTGCAGATGAGTGGCAAGAATTTCCAGATAAAACAGGGTAATGTTAAGGTGTGGAAGAGGGATTAAACTTAACAAAATGTGCTGGAATATTGAGAAATTCGTATATATATTTTTATACTCTACTATTTCTTTAAGTTGTTAAATGTTATAGCTCAATATTCACATACCCTTTAGCAAGGGTATACCCACTTCGTGGCCAATCCACATCACTCACCATTCGCATCGGTTGTGGGTGGAGCCGGTTGAAGGAAACTTATATCCAACTGATTTATGTACGCCGCACATATGTCCAGGGTGACCTGCACGTTGCCCTCCTGCTCGTAGTCGCTCGTCTGCATGTTCTCGATGAACTCCTGTACATGTCGCTCCATGTAGATGTTAATCCAGGGCCGCTCCCGGCCACGCGCCTGCAGCGGGGCGCTTCTCCACCGATGGCCATAGCAGCGCTGCCAGAAGAAGTCCTCGCGGATATAAGTACTGAGCAGCTGCAGCGGCAGCTGAGTGTCCAGGTGGCTGAGCAGGTAGTTGCGGTCCTCGCGTCGCCTCAGCTGCTGGTACAGCGGCAACTCTGCGGATGAGCAATGTCTGGATCATGTCGATTTTGCAATATTTTTAAATATTTCAG
This sequence comes from Drosophila punjabiensis, assembly GCA_008042585.1. NCBI lineage: Eukaryota > Metazoa > Arthropoda > Insecta > Diptera > Drosophilidae > Drosophila > Drosophila punjabiensis. Next base: position 3,115 of record VNJR01012309.1, on the reverse strand, counting down.
AGTATTTTATGATTATATAAATTTTAAAGTGTGTTAAATCAAAAATATTGTAAGTGTAAGCTCTTAAAATATATTAGCTACGAAAAACTGAATGTTAAAGACATTTCTTAACTAATTTCTTGTCCTTGAATGTAGCTAAAAGTCAAGTTTATACTCTAAACACATTGCTCACCACTCCAGTTCTCAACAATGGCATCAAGGACGAGATGTCGCAGACTTTTCGCTTGATTTGCCTGGCCTTCCTGGACTTCGCTGGGGTTCTGGCTGGTGTCCAATGATTTACCGCCGACTTTGGGCAACTTGACATCGGTGAGATTGAAATAGGCCTTGAAGGTGTCGATGGAAACGGTGCTGGGGAACTCGCAGTACGTGAAATCCATTTGAATAAATATCCATGTAGTTTCTCTCAGCTAGGCAAAAGGACATATAATACTGATACGGCTTGTTGATAAATAAAGTTTATTAGTCCGGTCCGGACATTTGGCTGCCAAGGAAACGGTTGTCAACGAATCCCTTTTGTTGATTTCTCAGTGTTGAAAGGAAGGGATTTTTGAGACATCAGTGTTGGTAAGGGTTAAACAAGGCTTTAAAACTATTCAATTATTCCTAGAAATTGAATTTAAGCCAGGATATTTTTTTCTTGCTTGAAAAGTGCCAAGTGTCTTAGAGTATATTTTTAAGAGAAAAGCTTCATCGAAATACATTAAAAATATTAGAATTCTTAAAGATGTTCATTTCCTTTCAATTTAAATGCCAAAACTTGCCGAAATATATAAGCAATAAGACTTTATTTGGCCGTATTTGGGCATCGCTCGGCATTTGCATAACAAAGCCATTTTGGGCAGCGAGATAAGGACCCAAGTGGCAAGCCGATTATGACCCTAATTACATGACATTACAAGTCAGCGTTTATCCCACTCACACAATCCCCAGACAGGCCCCTTGGGGGCCAATATCAAAAATATTGACTCGGCACCTTTCACAGCGGCCAATCAAGGCGGATATCTACCTGAGGATTAGGCCAGCTGACATGACTTGCGGCGGCAAGACTCTTGGAGTGAGCTTCTCGACTTTCTGGTGTAATTTTTACGGCTTAACTAGGACTTGGCGGCGTCTGCGAGAAATGCAAAGTATATTTACGCATAAAACGCGTTATTTATGTCTCGCCCAAAGAATTAATAACCAACCCCCGACGCGATGGGTGCTGCCCTGATGCGCATTATTATGGCCAAATTATACACCTTATAAAACAGTTGCGCGTTTTTTTCCCGAAACCAAATTTTTATGTAAAGCAATTTATTTTGAATTATTTTTATGGCACTTAACGGTTGCGCTGCCTGCACACATTGCAAAAAAAAAAAATAAAAACGAGGGTAGCTGACTAGTCAAAAATTGGTTTGTCATGGGTAACCTTCATCTAAGGAGCTGAGGTTAGGAGGCTGAACTTCAAGGAATACCCTCCATTGGCGCAGTTATTGTGCGAATTCGGCTTGATAAATTATGGCAAATCGATGCGAATATTGACAGCAGTTTGGGTGGATGAATTAAGGAGGATAGAGAAATGAAATGAAAATATAAAAATATGAAATTGCTTGAATGACTTCTTAATATTATCAGTGATTTTTTAAAGTTTTTCAAGTAAATTTATTTTTTCAGTTTGCATTTCGTATTATTATTCAAACCATTTTAGTTTATGAAATGAGTTTTCCGCGTTGATAATAATTTCAATGCTTTGCTAAAAGTAGCCCCTAAATCATTAAGATTATTTTTCTTGATCATATTCAAGGGACTGTGGTTCATAATAAAAATTAATGTTCTCTAAACAATCAGAAATATTTCTTTAAATTTGTATTGTGGCAATTTTAAATAATGAAATATAGTGCTTGAATTAGTTTAAATAAAATTTTTAACCAGAAGAGGGGAATACTTTGTTAAAAGTTTATAACCAATTTTATTATTCAATTAATCAGAGTGATTAAATCATTTGTGGAAAGATCATCTTTTCCTGGCTTACAATAAATCAGAAATCATATCGTAAGTTGAGACCAGTGCCAAAATCAGACTTGCCACGCATCGGACCGCTCAAGTGATGAGTGGCATTGCCGGTGGCATTGAGGTTCAGGTTGCCACTGGGCGAGGTGTAGAGATTGGCCCTGCCGGACGCCTGCATGGTGGTCATATCGATCTGCGGCACTCGACTAACCCCCACTGCCGCCTGGTGACCCGCCGCGGTCTGCAAATTGAGACCGCCACCGAACTGATCATGAGTACGACTGTGGCTGTGGAATCCCGTGGCGTTGAGAGAGGAGCTCTGGCTATGGTGGAGATTCGCCTGGCCGGCAACGGTGGTGGTGCTGCCCAAACCTTCGATGTGACCATGCTGCACAGACAGGCCGTGTCCATTGCTTTATCATGAAAAATAAGAAGGTTTTAATTTTAACTTGGAAGCTAAGAACTGAACTTAACTTACGCATTCACCGCTCCATAGACTCCCTTTGTGACGGGTCCACCTGTGCCGGGTGTGGAGGCAAAGACACCGGCACGGGCATTGGTCAGATCGTCACCCACCTTCACTCCACATTGGGCAGTAGCCTGGCCGGTCTTGGGGTTTCCTGTCGCTTGGCAATCCATTTTAGTTGTTTGTTTAATTTTCTTGTGTTACTCCTCGGACAGCGTCTTGTAGTCTGAATAATTGCTAAAGAGCAACGAGCGCTTTTATAGGCTGATCTCTTTTGTCGCAAAATTACCCCACGCGACTTCGGTACATTCCCTCAAGATTTTCTCCTCACAAACTGCACAGCTAATCAAGCTATGATACACGGCACATATATGCATCTGTTTTTCCCCTTTGACAAATATGAATCAGATTGACGGGGACTCCCTAAGATATATACGCCAAGATACGAAATATTGCATCGCAAATATAAATAAAAGAACATAAGGTGGTCAATTTGTAGGTTAATTTAAAATTTAATTTATTAATACTGTTATTTTAATTACAAATTTGATGCTATTTTTAACAAACCACAAAGAGCATTAAGCCATAAACAATGTTCTTCAATAAGTATGAATAATAAACAATAATAACTATCTTACGTTTAAATTATAGTTAAAA
>VNJR01012306.1:0-11312 GCA_008042585.1 Drosophila punjabiensis | reverse complement strand
AACTTATAGACGAGCCGTTACAATTTGAATTTTGAATTACCAGGGCTCCAACATAGCAGAATTTTGGGTCAAAAGTAAGTTCAGAAAAAGGATTATAGCTGGCGAACCTGAGGTGCCACGTTGGTGACCCTTTTTCCAAATTGAAGAAAAAAGATGAGGCTTTCATTTAAGCCTAAAACCAGCTCTGGGGCACGTAAGGTTTTCGCGTTATTAGGCTTTGAAAAGTGCCAAAAAGGGCACTTTTTCATACTTTGACCGCGATTTTCTTAAAATTGGTACGATATGGAAACTTTTGGTTTTCGGATCAGCAATGTACAGACCAAGATCTTTCAGAATCTGTCGCGTTTACTCTCCGGGTTTTTTCTTGTCGACCTGTGTTATTTATTTGCAAAAACAGGCATTGCCTTCGAAAATACTCCAACTGAACCCTCCACGAGGGCGCCGGCTGGGCAATGGGTACTGTATTATCCCGGGAAAAAGGGTAATGCATTGCCGCTTGCTTCGTCCGCGGTAATGCAGTGTCTAGCTAAGGCTGCGGTTAAATTCCTCCCGTCCAAAAAGCTGGAGGAAGTGACCCACTAGCCATGGTTGGAGGCGCCTGGTGGGTAGGCATAAAACGCAAGTGGGTGGTCCCCCGAAAAAAATCTAAGCGCCCCGCTCTTCTTGGAATAGACCACGGAAAGTCAACCGGGGCTGGAATGTCAGCCCAAACGGAAACGGAAGGCCTGAGCGCTCCCACCGTCGTTCACGGAGGGGAGCAATCCCTCTGCGTTTCGCCAGCGGTTACACCTCTGATGTGACTTGTCACTTTTTTTTTATAAAAATATTTCTTAACAGACCATTGCATTTAACTGTATACTCATTTTGGTTCTCTTTCATTCGTACGCGCTACGAATAGCAAGAGAAGAGAGGCAACAAAAACACGTGGTCGCTGCAGTGAATGCAGCTTGAAAATTTGCTTGCACGAAAAAATTAAATTAAATTGTTAAATCGCATCCAATCGCCATCAAATAAGATGGATATTGAAACTGAAGGTATGAACTATACTACTGAGTATTTTTTATTTTGTTATCTGTTGTGTTATTGTTTTAAAGTTATTGTTTCATTAGTAACCTTTCGAGTACTGTAATTTTGTACATAGATTTAAGATAGAGAAATAGTTGTGATACCCGTCTTACCCTTTAACGAAACTTATTTATTAATACTTGTTAATGTTTTCTTAGTTTATGTTTTAAATTTCAGCTGCAACTTTTTGCAACCTTTTGAGTTATTCTCTTTTTTGTGTTCGTGCATATTTTGTGTCTTTCGTGTTCGTGAATGTTTTGTGCTTTGTTGTGTTCGACAAATTCGCTTACGCTTTAAATTGCTTAAATGGAAATTTTTAAATCTAATTGTTTTATTTGATTAAACTTTATTTTAATATATAGGCAATTCACATAAACGCAAGCTATCACGCCTAAATATTTTTGAAATTTGGTGCTCAATCAAAGGTTCATTTGCTGAAAAAGCTGAAAAAGCGTATGACCACCTTAAGCAAAGATTTAAATCTGATGGTTATGAAATTATAGAAAATAGTTCTAGTCTAGCAGAGTGCTCAGAAAGGACGAAGCGGCGCCGGATAGCGGAACTAGCTGAGCTCGATGAGTCCGCTGCGGATGACATACGTTGGGCTTGCAGGCAACCGAATCCTTCGATTTCACGAGCAAATGAATGTAAAGTATTAGCTCTTATAACTGAAGCAAACTTAACAAAACATCAATACGAAATCATCAAAAGCTTCGTTAACAGTAAAATTGATGCTAGCTTCTTTCCGTGCTATAATAATATTTTAAAGGAAAAACAGAAAAGCTATCCTGAGCTTATAAGTGTTATAGAATCTGATATTGAAGTTTCCCTACAAGGTTTATTAGACCACACTGCGTCGCGTATTTTAGAATTACAAAGCGATGTTACAGAAAAACTAGATAAGTCGTTTGATTACCTCACATTAATAGAGAAATGGGGCTTCGATGGCAGTACTGGGCACAGCCAATATAAGCAAAAATATGAAAATAATAACTTTGACGACAGTTGCTTATTCGTCACATCATATGTTCCTCTTCAATTAATAAAAAAATCTAATAATGATAATGAACAGAAAATAGTTTGGAAAAACCCACCACCATCGTCTACCCGTTATTTCCGTCCTATTCGAATTCAATTTCAAAAAGAATCATTTAATTTAATAAAAAATGAAAAACTGTATTTTAAAAACAAAATTGAACACTTGATTCCCACTGAATTTAAAACCGCTACCAACCGGAAATTCCATATCGATCATATACTTCAACTCACTATGGTGGATGGCAAAGTGTGCAATGCCTTAAGTGACACCCCATCTTCAAAGTGCTACATATGTCAAGCCAAGCCTACAGAAATGAACGATATTGACAAATGCCTACAAAAAGAAGTTAAAACAGATCGTTACGAATTTGGATTGTCTCCATTACATGCCTATATTCGTTTCATTGAATATTTTATTCACGTTTCATATAGACAATGGCAGATAAGGGGTGAAGAAAATAAAGATCTATTTAAGTGAAGGAAATAAAAAATTCAGTTCGCATTCCGTGAAAAAATGGGTCTTATTGTCGATAATCCAAAACCAAGCGGTAGTGGAAATTCAAACGATGGAAACACTGCAAGAAGATTCTTAAATAATTCTCAATTATCTGCAGAAATAACTGGTATAGACCAACATTTAATCGAAAATTAGCTACTAATAAGGACCTTATAAATCGGTTGTTATTAACTTCAGATCCTTTTATAACCGGGCAGCGAAATTTACCCAACAAATAAAACGATTCTTTCCAAACGTGTTTTTGATTTGTTAGAATAATTTTTTTGAATTATTTATTTTTGTATATTGTTTAATTTAATTAAGTATAATGTGTTATAAAAGCTACTATATATTTGTTGAGCCTATTTTTTTTTTTTTTTGTATATAGATAATAAAATTGAAATAACTTATCATTTATTTATAAGAGATTTCTTTACCCTAAAAGTATGCAATTGAATTTTAGTTGTAAAATGTTATTTTTTAATATTTTCTGGCCTTAACTTATAGTTTTTGCCTATGTTTTATAATTTTTTTATGTTCTTGGGACTATATAGCGGTACAAAAATTTTCAGCTCTATATTCCAACTGGAAGTATTTTTGGCCGCCTTTGCCATACGAGGTCAACCACTGTGCACCGGAGCAACTCAAAGGTCTGGTTGAAGTCAGTCCGAACGACCAGCAACTGATCGGTGCAGACGACAATGCGGGGGAGCCCCGACATAAAAAACAAAGGTGAGCCACTCTTAGACTTTCTACTAACTTATCTATAGAAAAAGTGGCGGAGGAGCATAAGTCCCACATAATATAATGTTCTAATCTAACACTCGTGTGCAGGGTACTATGGTCTTAGAATGGAGAGTCCTTAAGAGACCTTCCTTTTCAGATCGTTAGTTCCAGTACGAATTCGAACACTCTCCAAAACTAGTAGTTTTTATTAACCTCCGGGGGGAGAGTTTTAGCAGACCATCAAGACAAGGCTTCTGACTTCTCCGGGCACGTTAAAGTCCGCGGAAAACATAAAAAAGTCCTAAGAGACCTTATTCAAAGAATTTCTAGACGCGTATCACGCATCATGCCCGATATTGGAAAAGAGGAAAAGAACCCACCCTGGTGGAATAGAGACCTTTCACTCCGACACAATAAACTCAAGGAATTTTTCAAAATCGCTAAGACGGCGAAAGATGAGATTTTTAATGAAAAAAAAAAGCCCTACTTAGGGACTAGAAGAAAGAAATACGCAAGGCGCAGAGAAACTCTTGGAGAAACTTCTGCTCCAATATAGAGACTGCCCCAGAAACGACTAGACTCAGAAATCTGCTAGCGAAGCAACCAACCATACAGAGTCAGCTGAAATGGGATAATGGACAGTGGACTGAGGGCAGCGAAGAGACCCTAACAGCAACACGCAAGCCCACTTCGCAGGATGCACTGAGGTACCCGATACCAATAAGCATCAGGCCCTAACAACTGGATAATAGTATCTCCCAATAGATCTGATATCCTCTAAAAGAATCCACTGGGCTATAGACTCCTTTACGGGGATAAAAGCACCTGGACTAGATGGAATATTCCCAGCCATGCTACTGGTGACCAAAGAAGTGATCACCCCATGGCTACACTCTATATAAACAGCATGCCTAAGAACGCGCTATATCCCTATCCAATGGAGAACCTTTTGGATTGTCTTCCTGCCTAAAGCATGAGTGCATGAGCATAAAGTGCAGCCATGTGAGTCCCAAGAATTGCAGACCGATAAGCCTTACTTCTTTTCAACTCAAGACACTAGAAAAACTGCTGGACCTATACATCAGGAACGATGGGGGAAGGCTACTGTCGACCAACCAGCACGCCTACACGAAGGGGAAATCGGTGGAGACGACACTACATTCACTAGTAGCCACCATTGAGAGAGCCCTACACAATAAGGAACATGCTCTCGGAGTGTTCGTGGACATGTTCGGAGCATTTAACAATGTTAGCACGAACAAGATGGCCCCCATCATCAACTCGTGGATAAGAAATCTTCTGAGCTGCAGACGGGTACACTCCGATTGGGGCACCGCCTCTATGGTGAGAGGAGCGCACAGAGGCACGCCGCAAGGTGGAGTCCGTTCACCTCTCCTATGGAGTCTGGTGGTAGATGACCTAATCAAGAGATTCGAAAAGAAAGCACCAAAGATAACAGCCTATGCGGATGACATAAGCATAATTATCACGGAAGTATGTCCATCGACCCTCAGCTCGATCATGAAATCAACGCTCAAAGAGATATGTGAGTGGGCGGACAAGGTAGGGCTCAGTATCAACGCGAACCAGACGGACCTCATTCTCTTTACCAAGAGATACAAGGTACGGCGATGGATCCCCTCAAAAATTAGCACGATTAGGCTGATTTCGAAAACACAGGTCAGATACCTCTGCATTGTACTAGACAGCAAGCTGGTATGGAAACCCAATGTAATGAGAGGGTGAAAAAGGCCACCATAGCGCTATACGCATCTAAGAAGATGCTTAGCAGCACATGTGGCCTTTCGCCCGCTCTAATTCACTGGGTCTACATATCGGTGGTGCGTCCGACACTGCTGTATGGAGTCCTATTGTGGTGGCAAGCCACAGAGAAGAAGACTTACTACAAGCTTATGGAGAGAACCCAGCGGCAGGCACCGTCCATATGAGGCGGTCAATTTGTTCGCAGATAATCAAGCGGCGATAAGATTGCAATCGTCAATGGTCAGTTCCAAAAGTATACTGGCAAGCAGGAACGCACTAGATATCCTGAGCACGACTAAGTCAGTGAGGATCAACTGGGTGCCTAGCCACCAGGGCATCGATAGTAACGAAACCGCGGACCCACTTGCAAAGGAAGGCGTCGGACTGGCGAGTAAAAGAACAGAAAACTTTCTGGTCTCCCTAAGAACGCTCCAAAGTGAGCTAGGCCAAAGAAAGAGCAAAAAGCAGGTGGAGGAGAAATTACACTACCTGTAAAATATCAATGATCATGTGCAAAAAAAAACTTAGTTACTACGTGCTGCATCTTCCACGGAAAGATTGCAGACTGTTAGTAGGAATCCTCACAGGTCACTGCCTCACCGCGACGCATGCCGTCAAGCTGGGCATCACCAAAAACGCCAACTGCCGGAAATGTCATGAATTTGGGGCAATCGAAACCCTGAAGCATCTCATTTGTAAATGTCCGGCTCTAACAAGGTCAAGATTAAGACACCTAGGCGCTCCGACTCTGGCATCGCTGGAAGATGCCTCCAATAGAAAGCCAGGCGAACTACTTGCATTCGCTAAAGACACCTCGATCCTCAATGACTTCGAAACCCGCATTAACGATCTATAGGTCCACCCCAGAACAGCTCGGGCAGCTAAGGGCCAATATGGCCTTATTGGCCCCCCGAGGGCCGCACGATTAACCTAACCTTGGGCACAAGCATACGAAAGCAAAAATTATTGAACAAAAAGTACATAATATCGCACTGGTCGAGGAGTGGGCAAAATAAGTCAAAAGAAGAACAAATACATAACTCAAAAGTTGGTCGATTCCATACCAATAAGGTATGGTAGTCCACAATAAAGAGGTTCATCCCAAATACTAAAAAAAATATTTGAAGTCTCTAAACTGAATATATACTTGTTTGTACTTTATGGAAACAGGCAGCTAATTTGTTTCTTGTTTTTTCGTTATTATAAAAAAAAAAAATACTATCAAATGCAGTTGTAGCGAAGCGATGCTCTCGCCGCGGCCGCTGATAAGGCTGAAGACAGCGGCGATCAAAGCAAAGGGAACGAAAAAAAAAAATAAAGGGCGTTTCGTTCTCAAACATGCCAGCCCCCCTGAACGGTCTTTAAACATATAGGCGATCCATGGACCGTCTTCACGATTTCGTCCCGAAGCTTGTCATCTAATCCTGCGTGCACCTCGCTGATGCGTCCAAGAATCCACTTAGAGGGTGCTAAATTAGGCTCCTTGAATACTACCAGTGTGTCGATCTTTAAGTTCTCCGTCAGGTATTCCATATGCCACCATTTCCAAAACCCCTGGACCATGGTTTGCAGCTGATTCCATCTCTCCAGTCGATTGATTTGTATATTTAGACTTCAGGGTTCAGGCAGGGCAGTATTAGCCGCTCCAGTTAGTAACTGATATGATGTCAGCGGGCCCAAAGAATTATCCCCATTCGGACACAGTGGGCGAGAATTGAGGATGACTTCTATTTGGGTCAGTACAGTCGATAGCTCCTCAAAAGTAAGAGCCATGGATCCAAGTAGCCGTCGCATATGTAATTTGATTGAGCAAACTCCAGCTTTCCACATTCCGCCAAAATGAGGGGCAGAAGGGGGTATAAAGTGCCAAGAAATCCCTTCGTTGGTGAAGAATCCAGATAAATCCTCATCCTTGGCTTGTTTGATGTGATGTAATGTGTGTGAAATGTGGTTCCGTTGTCCGATATCCAACCTTGTATGTTGAAAACAGCGGCTAGCTTGAACTCGAGGGATGGGTAGATCTCCCATGATTTGGTTACTGGTGCTTTTGCGTTAAAGAAAGCAGCGTTTGCATTGGAAACCTGTCTTTCGCACGAGATTCCTGGCTTCCAGAAGAAGATTTTTGAACGTAGCATCAACTCCAGTGTGTAGGTGGAAACGTGGAAATGTCGTGGAAATGACCAGGAGTCCAGCTAGCGGTGAATCCTTTGGTATTAGGATTGGATGCTTAACGTTGAGGTTGTCTGTAGATTGCTCGATTCTTCCAACGATTCGAATATTTCCATGGTCGTCCAAAATTTGGGAGAACCGAATTAAATGCGATTTAGCATTAAGCTATTTTCTAGCTGCGCATATTCTCTGGCTAAGAATTTTACTTGCACATGTCGAATGAGTCGGAAGCTTTCGTCCTGCTCTTCGAAAGCAAGGAATGGTGCCGGATTCCTATGATGAGATCGAAGAGTGTGAATAAAGCGATAGCTATAGCTAGGTACTCTTATCAGACGCGTCCAGGTTGGGAATTTGTGAATTAGTATCTCGTTGATATTTTCATCAGGAAAGTTATGCAGAGTTGTCGGTTTAACAACTCCCACCTTTGTATTGCTGCTGTAGAAGGTGACCACTCAGAAGTCGGTGTGGCCAGCCAAGACGGACCTTTTCACCATAGTCGATGCTCCAGAAGCTTTGGTGGATGAAGTCGTATGTGTTCCAATATCGTGGGGGGAGCTAAAAGCCAATATAGCACAATTTTTGAATACAGAAATCGTTAGTGATGTTTTTACAATTTTGAGCAGTCGAGGAAAAAGTACACAGCATTCAGTTCCAAACATGGGATCGAGGCTTTAATATATCTTGGTAATTTCACTACAGAATTTAGTAGAATAGTAGAAAATTTTAATGGGTGATCCGCGGCTGATTTGTTGAGAAGCTGGATAGGCTCATAACATCTGTCAAACTGTTGGAGCTCCATTTCCATCTTCTTTAGGCGTCGACAACGACTGCAAGATGATTTGCAACAGAGTCTGCGAACCTGCAGGTGGAATCTTCTCCAGGGCATGATGCGTGAAGTTTTTTTCCATGGATAGCACACTTCCCAAATGATAAACTTCTCAAACAAACGGTTTGTTGTGGACGATTGTAGACTCCGCTTGTGAGGTTGATGGACGATCTCGGCTGTATGTACTGGTTATCTCCAGGTAGTTACCATTTAGAGTTGGCAGTGTCAAGCCATAAACCAGGGTATGATGCCTGCGGCGGCAGTTCCAACTAAGGCAATTGTAACATAGTTTCCTTATTTTGAGCAACTCCCTGCGAATAACTTCATTTGCACCATCGACCAGCTTACGCACTGTGCTTATATTTGAAACCGTAGCACTCGGAAGCGTCATGAAACTGTTTCAGCTTGATCGAATAATTAGCGATTGTTTTTTGTATCGCTAATCTAGCCGAATATGTTTAACTAATGTGAGCGCGTCACCGGACAGGTGCGATTTTAAATAATGAAATAGTTGGCTCGAATTTGAAGCAATCGAATCCATAAAAATATTCGAAAAAAGTGTCCAGTACTCATAATTCCCGGAAAAGGTTGGGAGTTTGATTCGCTCGGACTGCATATCGCCATGACTCCTGTTTGGCGCATATGCTGCTTGAACAGTGGCCGTAATACTTTTAGACGTTTGATCGCGCCGTAACTCCTCTAGAGTGTTGCTTAGAATGGAGTGTGTAGCGTAGTATTTTTCTTTATAGGCATCATAGAAGGCGTACAGGTCTTCTAAAAGTCGCGCAAACCGCAAATATTTGTCTTAAATTTTTTCCCGGCGCACCACTATTGTGCCCAATGATTGTATTTCATCAACAAATTTTAAGGCATTATTGTGCGCACAAAGGATTTGGCTTTTCCAGAAGCCCCGTTGTTGAATTACACTCCGCATGGCGATCGAGAAAAGTTAACGATTATATACAACATTGAAATCTATAGATCACCGTTGACAAAAAAAAACCTCAATAACCAAAATCGAATGGTCGGGAATAAACATTTCAGCCGAATCCGGCTCTAAGGACCAATTTTTTGACTATTTATAAATGAAACAGTTTAATATTTTCTTGTTTATTTTAGAACATCCGACATTGATATTGTCCACCGCGATGCCTACGTTTGCATTGGGCGGAAAAATGTGACTAACTAAGCTTGGGCTGCGAACACGTCAGTCGATTATGCTTGTAAAGATGTAAACAAGTTACAGTTAGGAGCTAGAACTGCATTGAAAGGTACAGAAATGATGCTCTGATCGCTGTGATCAAAATAATGGGAACGAGAACCAATTATGGTCGTCTCGTTTCCATACAATATATTTAGTGTGCAAATTGAATTAAATTAAAAAAAAAACTGAATTTAAAGTGGCGGCAATAAAAAGCTGAGCTTAATTTTTTATAATTATTTACTGTTATTTTTATACCCTTGCAGGGTTTTTTTTTTTTAAATTTCATTAGAATCGGACAACTATATCGTATAGCTGCCATACAAACGATCGGTAAATGTGGAGAAAAATTACATGTTACTTTACATAAAAATATATACAACTGGAAATAAAATAAATTACAACAATAAACCAAATTCATAACAAGTGTCCGGAAACAAGTGTCCTAAAAAATGTAAACAAAACAAAGCCAAACAGCAGTTTTTGTTTTTGAGCGCTCCCCTAAAAACCAATCGTCGGTAGGGTATGCAAGCCCCATCCGCTTGCAGAACAACAATAACAGGTAATTTGATTTGTCAACCCCATAAGAGCAGTTGGTGTTTTAAGTGACACCGACTGCAATTTGCCCTGTTCCCATCTCAGTAGATGGATTTGTATTTATTCAAATACATACATATATGCAAAACATTTGACTGCTGCCACTGATTTTAATTTGTATACAAATGTGAAATGTATGCTGAAACATTAAAAAATATATTATAACATACAACATTCTTATTTTTATCATTAACCCAATAGTGAATATGCCCATATATTTAGGCTACCCAATATGAAAAGTAGCAAAAGACCAAATATTCTTGCTGGGCCGAAATGAAATGATCGCGTGAATGCATGAACACGCATACATATAAAGAAGAATTCAAGCGCAGAAGCAACAGAAGCGAATGAGAGAACGAAAAATCCGAGCGCACACGAAGCTACAGGGCCCGCCGCTAACAGCCCGAATCCGAGCACACGAAGCCTCGAAGCCCGTCGCTAACAGCGCTGGGGCCTGTCGCTAAGAAATTTTTGTGTCCATTTTTGTTGTATGAAATGGGAAGTCTATATCAGAGAACTGCAGCAAGCCACCGCACCCATGGGTGCACCCGCTAAATACCGGGTGTCTCAGGCACCGGCTGTCTCATGGCACCCAACTCGCGGCACCCGGGTGTTTTTCGGCACCCGCACATTTTTTGTTACTGCTGAAAGGGTGTGAGTGAGTGTCTCGCAAGAACGTTTCGGGTGTTGCCACACACAAGTACCGATCGGTCGCAGGTCATTTTTTGTGTTCACTCATTTATGACGGGTGGCAGGCAAGACCGTAAAAAAAAAGGGTGAAAGGGAACACGAAAAACTATTTTTCTTTCTTTTTGTTTCTTTGGCGTACCCGATTTCGCAGCATTGCAACACATAAAACACTTGAAATTAAAAACTACATTTATTGTTTTTTTTTTTACTCATTTAATGGCTTAGATTATTTAATAATAACAAAGTAAATATGGATAGTAGATATTTAAAATGGTAAAACTGATTTGGAAGGAACTTCATTTGTTTGACAAATTTTTAGGATTTTGCAACCTTTGTATCTAATGTCTTAACAAAAACAATCTTATATTAATAATAATACTTATTTAACACTTATATATATATATTTTTTTTTTGTGTTTTATGGCTATGTTCTTTATGTTTTTGAAAACAAAACTTATTAATTATAAAGTAAAAAAAACAGAAGCAAATATTAAAAAAAAAAATAAATAATAAAAAGTAAAAATATTAAGATATATAAAAGGAATGCTTAATCCGAATTGTTTAAATTTTTGTAAAAATAATGCAAAAAAAGAAGGCTGTCTACAGATTTCGGGCATAATCTATTTCGTTTTTCTGTAATTATATTACCTGCTAAGGAAAATACCCTTTCAGCTTCAGCGCTACTCGCTGGTATTGATAGAAGTCTCAAAGCTAATTTTGACAAAAGAGGGTAACACGTT
>VNJR01012305.1:0-15984 GCA_008042585.1 Drosophila punjabiensis | reverse complement strand
GAGTGTGTGGGGAAGTGTAAAAAGTTTCATTAGTGTCGGATTTGCATATATGTCCTGTGTGTGTGTGTCTCTACTCCTTTTATGTGCTCCTTTTCCTGGCTTTTTCTGTGAAGAGAAGATTGCATTGATGACTTCGCTTCTTAATTATGCACATGAATGAGTCACTTCGCAGCGGGTAGGAAAATCTATTTCCAAAGACTTTTCCCAGGCTTACACAGAAATATATTTCAGTCTGATTTGTGTAAAATTTTTAATAAATTAATAAAGTATTTATCAACTGCATTGAATGATTTTAAAGAAGAGTTTATCGCTCGATTGAATCATCATTTCGATGACCAAAACCAGGATTTGCACTTTTCTTTGCCCATGCATTTCCTCGGTTTTCATTTATTATTTTCCTTTTGGCATTGCTTGTGTTTAGCCAAGGCAAACGGAAAATGCATTTGACAAGCCAGTTGAAGCAGTAGCTTGCAGTAGTAGCAAATGTTATCCTGCTGATGGAAATTGTATCAATTTCCTCTGGATCAGCGGCAGGATTCGGGATTTTTCAGCTCTGCTTTTCCCCAGTTATAAGCTGCCATATTTATTTGCTCTCGCACTCATGTCACATTTGAACATAGTGGCACTCAAAAAATCTAGAAGAAAATATATACTTTGCAACATTTACTTAAAAATATTCAATAAAAGTTTAGTTTTTCGTTCATTCAATACTCGTTGAAAAGGATACCAAATGAGGATGTTTTTTCAACGTTTTATTACATTTGTACACATTGTTGCCTGATAAATGTCCCATTAAATGAAAATTAATTAAAAATAATGGTCTTTTAAACTCTTACAATTAAAATATTTTAGGTAAAACAAATATTTCATCATCTTAGAAAGTATTTTTGCTTATTCCAAAATACTTCATTTCTAAATAAATAGTTCTTTTCTAAATAAGGGTTTCCTAAAATCTATAAAAAGTTATAGTTCTATTTTATTTCCTATTTAAACCCTAAAAAAATCTCATTATTTTTCTTATACCAATATTTTTTCTCAGTGCCTATATGCCATAGAAATTCGGTTGCAGCGTTGACACAATTGCTGCCATATCCGGCCGCTTAATGGCGCTTGGCTTGTCCTCGGGGTCTGGTGGTTTTTTTCGGTACGGGTCGAGGGGCAGGGTTGAGCATTGCTGAGCTTTTAACACCAAAAGGCAAAGGGATGGTGGTGAGGAGGGAGGGGAGTGAGTCCTCCTGCTTTCTTTTTCTGATTTTTCCGCCCCTCTCCCTTCTCGATTGTGCGAAAGCATGCCAATAATATATCGAAATCAATTTCCGCTTGCGCCTAAAAGCAAATCACAAAATGTTGCCAAAGCGACAATGCGCGAATGGTGTCCTGAATGCTGTGTTTATGCGGAACAGGATAACGCGATGGCACATCTGTATCGGTGTTTTTGGGTGGCAATAAAATCGAATGGCACAAAGAATAGGATATGTTCAATATTCAGGGGCATGAAAGAAGCTATTGATGGGCTTTTGATGGGGCAAAGATTGTATTTTAAAGGTCTTTTCCGGTTATGATTTGTAGAGACAAATTGCTGTTTGAATTTTATAAGGAATATGTTGGTTTAAGGGTTTAATTTAAATTTAATTTATAATAATTTTAATATTAGATATAGCTTTCATTTAATAACTAATTATAGAGCTTTTGATTTTGATATTATTAACAGAAAACGTAACCTACTTATTGCATTAGATTTAAAAATCACTTAATTGTTAAATCCATTTAAAATGTTAATAAATAAAATGATGTAAGTATCTATATAATTTTATTTAAAATTGAATTTTTTGTATCATTATTTTTAGCATTTTCTAAAATTGATTTAAATAACTTAAAGCGTTCTTTAGAGCCTCTGTAAAATTTATCACTGAATTTAGATAATCAAATCAAAGAGCATTATCTTTATTATGCCAAAGTATTTCCTGTCTTTTTACTATCCTATCGATTTCCTACTCAATCCCTGTACTCCACTAAGAAATCCCTAATTTATTTTCGACTTTTACCTACTTGATGTAAGGCTCTTAGTCGTTCACGTGTTTGCCGCACACTAATAGCGATGATCCCCGATTAGAATTAATCGCATTTGGAGCCACGCATAAACCCCACCAAAAGCCGGCTCATTCATCGTGTGTGTGTTTGGCGATGTGTGTATTTCGCTTCAAGGCAGCTAAACGATACAATGTGCTATTTTCCCCCCCAAATAACATCCCTTAACATACCATCCCCCTCGTTTAGTGTCTGCGGCTAGATTTTTAGTGCTGGTAATAAAATTAAGTCGTCGTCGCTGCGTTTTATGGGCAGCAGCAGCAGTATCAGCATCTCCACCATTGTTGTTGCTCTGATTTGTTGTTGAAAAATGTTAGCAATTTGCTAAATTAGAAAATAATGAAATGCAATTATGACAAACATTTATTTGTGCGGTCTGCGGTCGTCGTCATTCGCTACGGCTTCGAAGGAGGAAATTACGCTTTTGATTGAGATGTTGTGTGTGTCGATGTGGGTGTGTTTGTGTGGGGGGTGTGTGCTCTCATAAGTGGTTATTAATGGCCATAACGATGGATGGCCAATTTATGGTTCCCTTTGGACCAACGGATACCATTACTTACCGCCCAGCTGCAGCTCGGCCGTGGACTGGACCTGCTCCCATTCGTTGGAGACGAAGCATTGGTACATGCCAGGGTCCTCCTTCTGAACCTTTTTGATGATCAGCCGGGGAGGATCGGTGAGTATCTGATAAAGATTATAAATAATAAAGGTTATTTATGGAAAATATTTCAAAATGCTATCTTTCAAGGCATAAATAAAGCTAAAAATCAAGAAACTTTAATTATAATTTGATGATGGAATCTCACCTCAACACGATTATCCCGCAGGATGGGCTTGCCGTCGTGCAGCCAGTTGACATCGTGGACCGGATGGCCCGAGACAATGCATTGGAATTGCGCATCCTTATCGACATCGACCGTCTGCACCTGTGGCTGCAGGTGTGCCGTCAGAGGAGCTAAGTTTTTTATGGAGGCGGTTTCAGCGTTTTGAGTATCCCTTATGGTTGTTTTTTTCTTTTTCATCCTAGCACACACACAAACACACACTCACCTGTCACCGTTAGCGACACTTGGATGGTCTCCTCGCCCGCCGTATTGTTCACCCAGCACAAATATTTTCCACTATCCTCGAGACGTGCCTGCAATGGACGAAATCAATTGGCAATCAGCACGGCTTCCTTTTACCTCCTTTCCCTGCTTTCGTCCTGTTTTTCCCCACTTCTGAACATGGTAAAAAAAGTTTGTATACTTTTGCAAGTATTTTGTATACAAAATTGATTTTTAAATAAAAAATCATGAACTGATTGTATTTAAAATATTTGTAACATGGAAATTAATTTCGAAAACAATTAAAATCATGTGTTCTAAATGTGTTAAAATCGCTGTTCTCTAAATCAATTTATTTTAGTGAATAAATGTATGCAATAAAGTACTTTTTTTGTAAAGAATTCTTAGTTATTGTTTTTTTTAAGGGTAAACCAAATATGTTCTACTGACCATAAGCTTACGATTTTTTAATAATTTTGCAAATCAAATAATAATATTTTAGGAGATTTTTAATATATTTTAATAAGTAATAAGACTTTAACAATAATTAAAAACCAGTACCTTAGGAGATTTTTAATATTTGGTAAGCTTTTTTCTCAAGTTAAATTAAATACTCAATAAAAACATTTTTAAACCCAATTGATATCCTGTCGCCGTGCAAGCTACGCACCTTGGTGATTTTGAGGAGTCCCGCGGATACGATGGTGATGCGTTCGCTGAGTTGCAATGGCAGCAGCTGCTCGTTCTCCTCCTTGAACCACCTGCGAAAAAAAAGGATGACAGCGTGATGAAATGCTGGCCAAACAAAGGGCAAAGGCAAAGACAAACAGCAAAGGGGGCGGTGACACAATAGGGGGAAATGGAAAAAAGGAAAGGGAAATCGCAGATCGGGAAATTCATTTCCGCTTTATTTGCCCAAGATTTTGACAGTTGAACGGAGCGCCGCGGCGGACTCGAGCTCGAGCTTTAAACAAATTGAAATGACGATTGAATTATCAATAATTTCGCTGCGCTCGCTTTACTCTTTCCACGCATCCTTTGATTGTTGGCTTGTTGTGCAGGTCGAGTCCACATGCCCGGTGAAATATATTTCCATAGTTCGGAAAAATGATTGCACTTAAGTGGGCATAACGAGGGGAAGTGGGCCACGCCCACTGGAGTGGGATTTATTCATATATATAGATATGTATATATGCATATGCATTGCCTTATTTAAGAGGTATTTATGCTCTTATGGCAGATCGAGCCTATCGAATACTTTATAAAACTATCATAAAAATATTAATACGTAGAGATTTTACTTCAATTTATCATTCGGGTGAATTTAAACCTCCGAAAAGGCTGCCTAAAAGTATGCTATGATATATTATACTTCAAATATCCCTTATTAGTGCTTTTGCAGCATTCTTGTTGCTCGATTTGTTGTAAAATTGTACATTTTTTTATCCAAATCTCCGAAAAACGATCTACAAGTATCAAATAATATATCCCATATCACATAATCAAAGACCACATTTTTTTGCTGCATACTTTTTGCATAATTTTAAAGAGATATCAAATCACACATGTTGTTTTTTTTTTGTACTTTTGAAAAGTTTTGTGAACTTTTAATTGAATAAAACCTATTTACCTTAATTAAAACCCCCTTTCAGGTACGGTTTTTTGCCACATTCATACTTTTTATAAAGAGTATTCCCACCCAGAGGCTTTACCCCTTTTCCATTTATATTTTGTATGAATTTTTTACCAAAAGAAATCGCATTCGGCTGCGAGGCTGTGGAGGCTGAAAATATCCCAATTGCGTAAATCAACAGATTTTTATTTTCTTTTTATTTTCTTTTTTATCCCCATTTTTATCTGGTGCGCGTGTCATAATCTGTTTGATGGCTGGCCACGCCCACTGGCAGCCCCCGCCGATGGCTCCTCGATGCAATTGGATTTTTTCTTGCCATGAAAGTTATTGATTTTAATTTGGCTTTAATTGCACTTGAGTGCATTTCTCGTCTTATGGCGATGATGATGACGACGACGACGACGAGGATGCTGGCAAAGGCATGCCCATTGCCAATGGCATGGCATTTCTTAATTAAAATCACGGAAAATGCCAAGCATGCACATGCTCGGAGGACTTGCCAGGACTCAGCTCAGCTATTTGCATATGAAATGCCGTTGAATTGGAAATATGGTCAGTGATTATCAACAACTGAATCAATATGGCAAGCGAATCGAATCGGAGCAGGACTACGACACAACAAAGGACTTGCCGGCGAAACAAAGGCTTCGCTCGCCCGAAACTATGCAGCGCGAAAAAAAAAGGATTTCAAATATGAAAAAAAAGGAAAAACAAAAACCGAGAAAAACAAAAAAATAAGCCCCAGAAAAGCCAGTGAGCAACATGGCCAACTATTTCCACATTTATGAGCCAGGACCTCCAGGTCTTCGGAAAACAATGCAGCAACAGCGGCAAACAAAACTCATCGCCTCCCCTGCAATCCTTTTGAGGTTTTGTTTTTTTTTTTCGGAGGAGGCGGCGGTGTCGTCCTTTTCGGTTTCCTTTTTTCCTTGGCGGCACAGCGGGAGACATCAAATGAAAGGCACTCTCGCGATGTGGCACATCCTGGGCGCATTTTTTATGCATGCAGCAGCAGCAGCAGCAGCAGCTCCAAGGACTCGAGCGAAAACGAAAAGCGGAGGACAGCCATGAACCGTGAGCACCGTCAGCTACAATGGCATATTACATGGCATCCAGCTCGGACAGGGACAGCTGGGATATCCTTCTCCGCCTCCTTTTGGGCCTCCTCCATGCATGTTTTAGTACCCGAAAATCGCCATGATGAGCCAAGTGCCAAAGTGGCCAATATACAACGGGGCCCGCTTTGTCCTTTGAGTGCTAAAAACTTGAACGGCATTTCAGAAAGCAATTTGCCATTGTCGGCCATAAACGACGCTTGGCTTTTTTGATTGATTTGTGTCTCTCGGAACAGGGGAATCCCCTTGTTCCGTTCGAGACAAAACTCGCCTCCGAGAGTGCCCCAATAAACAAGATTGATGTACATAGGCGCAGCGCACTCATACTGTCGGCCGTTAGCCTTACTCAAAAAGGACCCAAGGCATAAATTCTTGGCGGAAAAAAATGTCTACCAGCATGCAGCGTATGCGATAAAGTTCCGGAGAGCCTTTAAGCTGAAGGTCTTTCAAGGCTTAGAAGCGGAGGTTTCTTGGTTAAGTATTTGGGAAAAGTTGATATCTTTTATAACTAAACTTGTCGCCGTTTTAGTTTTTATGAGTAGAAGGGAACCCTTATCATAGAGGAAACTCGGAAAAATTACAGGAAATTATGTTTAAGATTTAAGGTAAAAGATTATCCTTGTGTAAAAAGAAGAAATTTGATAAGTCAGTAAGTCTAATGCTGACTTGTTGCTTAGTATCTTGCTAGAACATAAGGAGCTTCTCTTCATCCTACTGATTTGTTATGTGAACTTTTTATTCTAACTTGTTTCCCTTACTGACCTCCCTTGCCTTCGTGAGAATCGCATAGAGAGGCGCTAATGAACTCGAACCTAAACTCAAATTCGAGTTTAACGAATTACCTTCTATCTTAATATTACTTTCTACATAATTTACTCAAGTTCAAGCTTATCCTAGGCTTAGCAAATAGTCTTATCTTTCCCCTCGTTAACCTCCTGATTTATTATTTTAAATCCCCTCCCAGCTGGCTGATCCGCGCTATTATCCATCACTGACCTCCCTTGCTCCCTTGAGAATCGCATAGAGCGGCGCTGATGGGCTCGAACCTAACCTCGAATTCGACCCACTTCAGGGCGAGCCGTAGGGCATTCCCCTGCCGCCGTGCGCTCCACATTTTGACAATTTGGCTGACATTTTTATTATGATTTTTCTCGTTTCTTTTTTTTCCTGACATCGCGAGCATCACATTTTTTCGCTTTTCGGTTCGTTTCGCTTATTTTGTTGTTGGCATTTTTTTTTTGTTGTATTTGCCAAAAGCGTTAAATATTTCACATTGTCATAAAGTGCGCGCCAACTGCGGCTGCGGGAGGCGGTTTGGATGCCGCCGCCGACGCTGAAAACCCGCTCAGAGCCGCCGCATGGGTCCCGAGTCCTGTGACATGGCCACGTGTTCCAAGTGGTCCTGCACATGGTTCGCGATGTTTCTGTTGATTTTTTTTGCGTTTTTCGTTTCATTTTTTTTTGTGTTTTTTTGGTGTGTGTCGTGCGGTTGTTGTGTTTTACTCACCGATATGTCGGCACCGGATGTCCTTGAGCTATGCACGGCAACGTTGTTTGGCCATTAAGGACAACATGCCGCATCGAATGCTTCTCCACGTTGATGCGCGGCTGTACCATGCCCTTGGGCTCCGTTACAATAATGCGGCCGGGATATGTGGAAATTTGTATTTCACCTGGGAAAAGTAAGGGAGAAAGCGGGGAAACTGATGAGACTAGAGCTGAAAAATATGGCAGAAAAATTGCCCAAGTGATGGCAGCTGACAGTGGCCCCTGTGGCATTTACTTAGATTTAAAGCGGTGGCCTCCGTGCGGCCCCCCACAATCCTGCATCCCACGGATCCTGCATGCCTTCACTGCGTCCCCTTATATGTATATATATTTTAATTAATTGAAAGTAAATGAAAGCAATCAACTTGATTGCCGGGGACCACCTGGCTGACCTTTCCTCTTTTATAGTTCTCTTTTTTTTCCTCATTTTTTTCTCCACTTTTTCCTCAATTTTTTCCTCTCTCTTGTTTTTTTTTTGGTTGGTCGAGCTGGCTGGGAAGCCTTCATTACAGATGCAGACAGGACACGCACAGCCTCTAAATCAAGGGGAAAGAAAACCTCCACTGGGTCAGCAAATCAGGAAAGGAAACACTGGACAAAAATATATAAATGGATGGATGGATGGATCCTGATTGTTTTCTGAGAGTTTTTTATTAGGAAAATAAACTGAAAATAATGTCTATTATAAGTCTGTAAGGAAGTAAAGGTGTAATGTTTGACCCTTTAAATCATAGCTGATTTTTTAATATAATAAAAAGCTAGTTTAGAAAATATTTTCGAATTAAACTTAATGTATTTTTTGCTGAGTTTTGATCGAATTTTATGCAAAGATATATACGATTTCGACTTCCTAAAGTTAGCTTTCTTTCTTGGTACCATTTACAAACCTAATTTTAAACTATAAATATTCAGCTTTTTCTACTGAAAATATAATATAAGTTAAAACATTTGGCTTTTCTGATCAAATATATATTTAAAGTCTTATAAAATCTTTAAAACGTTCTAAATAATATGCAAAAACATCAATGATCAATAGAGTCTATATTAACTATACAAGAAGCTTACGAAATAATATCCAACAACTATAATTTTTCATTGTGCATCAAAATCTATAAGGAACTTTAGAGATTTCCGGAGGCTGTTTCACTTAAAATATTAGGAATCTTCATTAAACCTTTGTTTCTGTTGAAAAATATATTTAAAGTCATAAAAAACCTATACAAAAATTATATAAATAGCTAACAAATTAACTCTAAAAATTAATTTTTCATAGTGCATCGAAATCTATAACGAACTTTGGAGATATCCGATGGATGTGTGTGTTATTCCGTCTAACTCAATTCTGCATCTTCATTACGGCGGCCATTGTTCAGTTTTGGGGCTTCATTGTTTGGCCACGGCTCATTGTGTGTCGCCCCGGCCTGGCCAGCGAGTTATTGTGCTAAATAAATGGATTTTTGGTTTAAATTGTAATTACGTGTGTGTTGGCCAGCCAGGGAGGCAGTACCGGAGAACCAAAAAACCCGAAATCCAAAAGCCGCTGCCCACCAGGTAAGGGAAAGGAAGGCCTAATGCAGAATGCAGCCAGGAGATGGGTTCCGGGAGATGGGAGCATGTGTGCCGGGCTTGATAAATGAATTACTCATGACCGGGACTCCACCACCACGGCACTCCACACACACTCCTGCCGGCTCATGTTACACTTTTAATGAGTGCCACTCGAGCTGGTTTCTGCGGTTGCCATTACGGGGGCCCAGATCACCTAAATTGGCATTGTTTCGGCCTCATCCTACACACACACACACACACCCGCACACAGACTTTCTGACGCATCCTGGCGCCGCATTCGCCGCATTCCCAGGATTCCCAAATTAATATGCAGCTCATAATTTTCGCTTTTGGCCAGAACTCGAGCGCAACTTGCGGTTTTTGCGGCTCGATTCAATTTGATTAATTAAGCAAATAGCTGGCGAGCAGTAAAACCGCAAATGCCTCAAAGGGGCGGGAAAGCAACGCAAACGTAAAATGTAACAGGAAAATTCTCTTACAGCTGGAAGCAAAATAATAGGAGAGGAAATTTTAAATTAGAATTAAATAAAATTAAAATATATAATTATTAATTATATTGTTTTATATAAGCCTCTCTTTAAATAGGAAATGTTACCTAGTTAAGGTCTATTTATTATGCAAAAAAATATATTTATTTCATTGTAATTTCTCAAGGATATATTGCTACTTTTCACCATAATAATAATATATTATTTCCCATTTTTTTTAATGGAAACTATTATATAAACAAGGTTAATTTATTATGTAATGAAATATATTTATTTCATTGTAATTTCTCAAGGAAATCTTGCTACTTTTCACCATAATAATTATATAATATTTCCCCATTTTTAAATAGGAACTTTTACCTAGACAAGGTAAATTTATAACGCAATAAAATATATCTATTTCATTGTAATTCCTCAATTAAACTTTTCTACTTTTCACCTTTATAATAATCTAATATTTTCCAATTTGATTTCCATTATTTTCCTCGTATCTGTTTATAAATTCCATCTCTATAGATGCAAACACCGAGACGAACTGTAAATAAACCCGGCAAACACAGTCGCACAACCGCTCTGCCTCTTGCATTCACATAAAGAAAAGATTGAAAATGAAAAGAAAAGCGGGTCGAATAGCGGCGGGGAAAAATAGGACCAAAAAAAAAAAGGTTGGAAGGAAGGGAAAGGAACTTTTATCGTATTGATTGATGATGTGAAATATGCGCACAAAGGCTAATAGAAATTCAGCTTAAGCGCATTTTCACACACAATAAACTTCAAATAAGCGAGCAAACACACAGCCGGTGGAATTTATCTCGAAAAGATCTCACGTATTGGCTGTCGACACACAGCCAGAATCAGATATACTCTACACATATATATCTATATATGTAAGTATATATACTTTCATTTCGGAGCAAGACTTCCAACTCCCTGGAGCTCAATGCCCTTTGCCTGGCGATTGAATGTCACGCATCATAAATTATGCACAAAACGACAAATTGACTTTGGCCAGAGAACAAAACTAGTGCTTGTTTGCAAGGGTTTTCAACTCCTTAAGACAGGTTTAAAAAGGACTCGCAAACGCACCATTGTTTATTTTTGCCAATTAAATAAATTTTTTGGGGATTTTGCAGAAGAAGATTTGGCTTTGAAAATTGTTAAAGAAAGGAAAGAATAAGTGTGTGTTCAAAGGGAAAGGGTACGCTTTTAAAACTTATGTGCAAGAAGGAAGGGAATTTAAAGGGTAAGGATTAAAATTACACAACAAATTTTAATCACATTTCAGCAACAATTTAGTAGAATTTAAAACAAATAAATAATACATATTATAAATATAAAAACACAAATCATAGATGTCTTAAAGAGTTAAACAGGTGTTACGGCTTTAAATGAAATTAAATATAATTAGCATGTAAATCTTTAATTATCCCTTAACGTAAGAACCCTGCCTCTTAACTTTAGCAATCTGTAGAATTTCCCCGCAAAGGTTTCCCTAGGAAAAACACCCCTTTAATTGTTGTGGCAAGTTCCACACGCACAGCTCGCCACGGAAAAGCCCTGCCGCTCTTGGCGCTTATTTATTCAACTTAATTATAGCTGCCTCGCCCCTGGACCAACAAACCAGGCTGATCCGGATGCTGGAGTGTCCTGTCCGAAGTGTTCAGAGTCGACAGTCGTCCACTGTCCAGAGTGTCCGGAGTGTCCCGAGTGTCCCAGTATCCTCCGATTCCGGAGCAATTCATGCATCCCTCAACCGGACGATTAAGCTGAAAATGCGATTATCACGTACCTGTCAGTCTATTTACAGTGCGGCATGTGTAGCTTTTGTACGCATCATTGGGCCCCGCATTATTTATGTACAATTCGCCGTTCGATAGCACCGTGTACTTGCCGCCGATGTCCGTGTTCGGATATAGGTGCATACCGGTGTCCTGCACCCAAGCGGTAACCATCACGAATTCCGACATGTAGCTGGGCACCTGCGATAACAGATAGGCAAGCCAGACATTAGAGATGATGTTGAAAGGGTTGAAGATTAGTATCGAAAATATCGGAAAGTTTTAAGTAATATATCGAAAGGATATAGAAAAACTATTTTCATTAAGCTCTAATTTCACTATACTTCTAAAAAGGTATTTAAAATAAATCTAGAGATCATTTTTTAAAGAAGAGCCGATATAATGTATATCGAAAATATCGTAGTCTGAAGTAATAAATCAAAACAATATTGGAAAGCATTTTCCTTAGGCCCTTATTTAACTAAGCTTATAAGAGGGCCTTTAATGAAATCTAAAGATGATATTTCAAGAAGAATCGATATCGAGCTTATCGATAATATTGTTATAATATCGTTCACATAAATTTTGAACTTAAGAAGAAGAGTAAGTTTCGGTTACTTCGTTAAGTTTTGTAATAAATAAAACTTTAAAAGTTAGTAAAAATTAGAGTAATTTATTTAAAATTAAAAACGAACGATATCTTTATCGAATTTATCGATATAGTTAAGAAACATCTCTAGGACAGTCAGGATCTGTGTCATTCGGTGGCTAGATAACACACATTTTTCCAGGGTATAGAAATGAAAATGAGATTTGCGCGTTAAGTGAATTTTGCGGTCCAGCTGCATTTCGCCAGGATTCTCTCACTGACCTAACCTCAGCATCAGCGAAGGACGTCCAGGATAGGAATGTGGATGCGGATGTGGTAAAACTCGCTTGCGCTTACCTGACACTTCAGCACCGCCGTGTTGCCCGTCATCACGTATTCGTCGTGCACCTGCACCGTGTACTTCTGGTTGACGACTGTAACGAATTAAAAACCATACATATATATTTTATGCAAATTGCTTTGGCTTTTTAGGACTACAAATATTGCGCATACGCAGCGGTGGCCAGCCGCATCTCTGAGAATGAAACGAAACAATTATTTTTACGCCGCTACCCTCTGCACCAGTTTGTTTTTATTAGCTAAAGGTCCTCGCATTTGACTCCGCCATTGTGTGTGCTCCCTTTTTTTTCGGGGCTTTTAATTTTTAATGTGGCGGCCAGGACCACATAAAAAAAAGGGATCCTGGCAGCGACAGGCGAAATATGTGGCACATTAAGTTCCGGCGGCCCTTCGTAACCCGGAAAAGCCGCGTTGTCCTAAACATGTCCAACACATTGTGACACTTTATAAAAGTGTGGCCGTTTGTCAGCCAGTAGAACGAAGGACGAAGGCTGCTCCGGAAAGAGAGAGAGAGCGAGAACGGTGACACGGCCGTTAAAAAATTGGATTTGGCAATTTGAGTTAAAGATTTTTTCGCTGTCCCCGTCCAAAAAGCGTCGAGCGCTCAGCACGAAATTAAGAATGACAAGGATCCTAACCATGACTGAAGTGAGGCAGAGCGGCACAGTGGGGCAAAGGGTAAAGAAAAAGATTTAATTAAAATTTGTTTTAAAAAAAAAGTAAATGTAGAACGTGTTTTAAATGGGAAATATAATTAATAAGTATAGAAAAAATTATTTTAAAACACACAGATACTTTAAAGTATTCAAATATTTTTTTCTCAACTTGATCTTGGATTTCAAATTAGAAACTGATGTAGGAAATGCATTTTCTTTATCCATTTAATTTATAAAATGTATGTTAGTAAGGACTTTTTCATCCTTAGAGCCCACTGTGCCAGTGTGAAATGGCTTTGCATCAGTTAAAAGCACAGCTCAGGTCTAGTTGCTTCTGCCAGTGGCAGTTGGCAAATTAATTAAGACGGACAAAGGCAATTTTCAACTGGCGTGCGTAAAGTGCGTTCCATTGTTTGGACCTCATCTCGGGTATGTCCCTTCGAGGGCTAATCGTAAATAGATTAGGTTCAAGGCCCCCGAGGCCCCAAGAGTACCCCGTAAAGTCCCGCCACCCAGAAAAAACTTATCTCAACTTCCTTTTGCGGAATGCTGGATTCAGATCACGCTTGGCTTTTTCTGGTTTCGGCATTTGTTTGCCAACTTTAATATGCTAAAATTGGATAAAAGTTTAATTTGAAAAGTTGTTGTTATTGTTTGTTTTCTGCTCTATGACTGTACTTGTTGTTCATATTGTTGTTGTTGCTGCTGCTGCTGCTGGTGACTGAAAAACTTTGTGACAACATTTTATTATAATTCCTCTGACCGCCGCCACCGCCGCGCTATGTAGTTTAGCACAATTTTGTTTTTGTATCTTCATTATTTGTATTGCCGGTCTCCCCGAAAATGTTTTCTCTATTTTTTCTCTATTTTTTTTGGTGCTCAGACTCTCTTCTCTCTTTTTGTTTTTAGCAAAAGGGAAAAGTTTTTTTGGCCTTTCATGTTGCATTTTGCATGGAAATTTCCAAACTGAAGGACAGCCTGGGGCTGCGAGAGAGACGGAGGTGCAGCCAACAATGTTGTGTGCAAGGAGGAGGGGGGGATGGTGGTGAGCTAGGGGGGAAAATAGGGGATTTTCAGACAGGACAGGAACAGGACAGCTGGGCAGGAAAGTAAGTATGAAAGCTAAGTTTATAGTCGCCGCACAAAGTAAGTGCAAAAAGCGAGCGAACGGGAGACATTCGCTGCACTTGGATTTTATGCGGAAATTCATTTCCGTTTTGTTTTGTGTGTGGCGAAAGTTTTTCCTGCATTTTCCACAAGGCTGGGGAGGGGTCGGTGGTAAATTTATGTTTATGATGTGCGTGCCGGAAAGATGCTTTTGGTATGCCAGTCTTCGCTGATTTGCAGTTATTGTACGGATTTCTCCCCGTCGCCGGAATGTTTACATTTCTTTTTTTTTTAGTTTTTTATTTTTGTGTTCGGTTGGCATTGTGTCTATTAAATTATCATTTGCAGTGGCTCTGATTGCACAAGCGGATCTCAATGGGAATTCTTTGGGCGAGAGGGAAGTGGTTTTGTTTCATATATAGCAATAAATGTGGCATTTTATTGGGATTAGAAATGTGGAAAATATAGGGAATATATTAGTGAAACCTTTGCAGTGAATTATAAAATTGACTCAATATGTATTTATATAATTTATTATATTTCTCGGAACGTTTCTACCTTACCTATTAAGCTTGACAATTAAGAAGTATCCATATTTTCTAAAGAAAACCTAAGGAAACTCATTCAAAAATGTATACAGCTACATTTATATCATTTTAAAGCCTCTAGTTGATATTCTTCAGTTAAAATCATAAAAGCTACAAAAGAAAATTCTATTTCTGCATAGTTGCCATGGCAAATGAGCAGTTACGTATGCAAAACTCCCTCAACTAAGTATCCGGTTGCAGGTTTTGCAGGTTTGCCAGGCTGCTGCAGCTGCCGCCTGGCGAAAGGAGCCAGGAGAGTGCAGAAAAGGGAACAGGATCTAGTTGGAGAGCATTCTCAACAATGTGCATTCAACTAATTAGAAACAAATTACGCAGGTTTCATACACAAGCAGCCAGCGGCAGACTCGCCAAACTTTTCTAGCTCAATCACAAACTTTGCGCCGAGTCTTGCAAGGATGTGCCAAGGACTTTTCTATACATGCCCAGGATACCTATCTTTGGTTGGAGTATGACTATAACTAGAAGTATGGAGAAGTGGGAAAGCGAGTGTGGGTGTGTGTGTGTGGGATGCAAAAGTGCAGGAAAAGTCAGCGCTGAAAAGTCGTGGCTGCGGCAACTTTGTGGCTCCCAGCATCATTCATCACTGTCAGCAGAAGTTTCGCTCGGCAAGGAGCAGCGAATGTCCTGTGGCCTGACAAAACCAAATGCCAGCAATTGCGTTTAAGCTTGACTTGAATATATATGGGGGAGAATTTGTCAAGGGTTTTTCTTTTTCTATTTTTTTTTCTGTTTTTTTGCTGCAAAGTTGTGCTAATTACGCGCACTTAGCCCAAGCCCCGAGTCCTGAAGCTCTGCAAGAGTCCTAAGACCCAAAAGTTCACCAGTTTCCTCGCATCAAACTAAGCGCTGCCAATTAAAGGAGACAACGACGACTCCCGGCCAAAACGCTCACATTAGCAGCAGAATTACTGGCCAGCAGAGATCGCTGATTCTCTCCCCGAGAACTTTTGCAAATTAGGCAAAACGTTTTGCGCCAAATCTACGCGCTGTCAAATTGTTCAAGCGGAAAGCTCTGCTCCTTTTGCAAATTTTCGGGGGGCGGTGCACAGTGGTTGCGCCCATAGGCCAAAAATAAAAAAATTCATTACAACAAAAATGTACGAAAAGTAAACAAATCGCCTTTAAAATATCCCAGCTTCTTAATGGCAAACCAGATTTTTTTTTAAATCGAACGAGACTTTCTAAAAATAGAATAGAAGATGGAAACAATTGGTAATTTGCAAAGCGCAGCTGCGCGCTTCGCGAATTTTTCGAAACAAAATCGAACTTTAAAGTGGTCAGGTCATTATTTACGAGTGCAAGTTAAATTTTTTTGTAATGGAGTTTGAACTTGAAGGTATTTTCTTTAAAATGAGATATAATTTGATATATTAGTAATAATTATTTCCATTATTATAAT
>VNJR01012304.1:0-37523 GCA_008042585.1 Drosophila punjabiensis | reverse complement strand
GAGAGGACCGGGATGAACATACCTCTGGTGCACCGGTTGTCGCGCCAGCGGCACCGCCGGGTAGCTAAGTATGGAAGGGATAACCGCTGAAAGCATCTAAGCGGGAAACCCACCTCAAAACTAGGTCTCCCTGAGGGTCGTGGTAGACCACCACGTTAATAGGCCAGGTGTGAAAGCGTGGTAACACGTGCAGCTAACTGGTCCTAATCACCCAATAGGCTCACTCTCTTACTGTCCCCTTAAAAGGACAGCCCGTGCACAGAAATCATCCATATATACGCCTACTTCTTCTACCAACCGTCTTCCACACACCCTTACAGGGTGGACTGGATGACCTGGTGGCCATGGCGGGGAGAGATCCACCCGATCCCATCCCGAACTCGGCCGTGAAAACCCCCAGCGCCTATGATACTGTGGCTTAAGCCACGGGAAAGTCGGTCGCCGCCAGGTCTTCCAATCCACCCTGCCAAAACTTACTACCCCTACAAATTTCAACACAATTACAACCGCGGGGTGGAGCAGCCCGGTAGCTCGTCAGGCTCATAACCTGAAGGTCATAGGTTCAAATCCTATCCCCGCAACCACGAATTCCGTTTAATATCAAACGCTTAGGCCGCCCATCGGGCGGCCTTTGGCGTTTCTCCCATACCAACTGGAATCATATAGGAATCATTCGGGAGAGAAAAAACGCGTAGCAGGCCGTCGCATGGAGCGCGGCGCTGGTGGGCCGGGAAGGGCGTGAATCGGTTATGATGCCTTCAGGTCGAGCAGAGTTGCCGGACGTGTTCCCGCAACCAGCGATGCACGGGGTCATGTTCCGAACGGGGATGCCACATCATCGAAACCCTCACTTCCTCGGTCTCGACGGGAAGAGGGAAGGTGTACATGTCGCGCCTTGCTTCAGCGGTTTGCCGTTCGGGAACGCTTGCAATCAGATCGGTGGTGCGGGCGATCGAAAGCGCGGATGGAAAGCTGGTCACAACGGCACTCACCTGACGCCTCAACCCGATGATTTCCAGGGCTTTATCGATTGGGCCACTGAACAGGCCGCGTCGGGAAACACTGACGTGGTGTGCTTCGGCATAATCTTTGGCGGAGATCGTTTCATGACTGCTCAGCCGGTGATCCGCTCTTACGACACCGACGAAGCGGTCTCGCTGGATCGTTTGCGTCCGGATTTCAGGGCCAGACTCTCCTAAAACACCAATGTCCAGATCGATCTGTCCATCGCGAAGAGCATTCGGTTTCTTCTCCGCCTTGATGACGAAACTCAGGCGTATACCCGGAGCCTCACGGGACACGGCCTTGATCAGTTTGCCGCCATATTGGAACACAAACCCTTCGTTCGCACGGACATCGAAAACACGGTCAATCTGCTTAAAGTCCGGTTTCTGCGGGGCCATGCGAAGGGCTTCAGCACTTTCGAGAACTTGGCGGACCGTTTCACGTAATTCGATCGCACGAGGCGTGGGGACTAGTGATCGACCCGCGCGAACGAGGATGGGATCGCCAAATGTCTCACGAATGCGGCTCAGGGTTCGGCTCATGGCGGAGTTGCTGAGGCCCAGCCGCTCAGCCGCCCGGTTAACGCTGCTTTCGGCCAGCAGCATATCGAGTGATGTCAGGAGATTGAGATCGTAAGTCGGGATCATATCAGAGCCCTGCGATACATGGCGTTGGACGCAACTATAAGTTCTTATTGCTGCGCTTTCCAGCATATCATGATTTTCGCATAGTTGGCGGCAAGCGACGACAATGCGATCGGATATGATTGATGAACGAGACTGTTCAGGCTGTTTTGGAAGAGCTGGCTACCGGATGCCGTGTTCTTCACGCCGAAGGGCATGCGGATATGACCCTCGGCCATCTCGGCTGGCGCGATCCTATAGGACGCGGTGTCTGGGTAAAGCGATCCGGGATCGGTCTGGGAGAAGTCATCGGAGCGGCAGATTTCGTTCTGCTTGATTTCGACGGTAACAGATTAGCGGGAGAGGGACGTATCCATAAAGAATGGCCGATCCACACCGAAATTTTGCGTGAACGTCCTGATATTGATGTTGTTGGGCATACACATCCATTCCACGCGACCGCTTTTTCCGCTCTGGATATAGAACTTGAGGCGGTTACCAATGAGGCGGCTTATCTCGGCCTGCCAGTCGCGCGGTTCGACGACACGCGCGGTCTGATTGATACGCCAGAGCTTGGCCGTCAACTGGCGGCTGCCTTGGGGCGACAGTCTGTAGCGTTGATGCGCAATCATGGCGTGCTGTTCGTAGGAACTCGTATCTCAGATGCTGTTCTGACCGGTATTTTTCTGGAACGTGCCTGCCGTTCTCAGTTGCAGATACTGGCGACAGGCAAGCCTTTCGTCGCGACCCCACTCGTTGAACTTGCTTCGAAAAAAGCACAGATCCTTGATCCAAATTTGATCAGGACATTCTGGGATTTTTACAAAAGAAATACAGAGTCCGGAATGTATTCGTAAGACGAAAATGTAAAATTTGTCGATTGTCGCGAGATATTTTCAATATTGGTGACAAATTTTTGACCAAAGCCACGCGAAATATTGCGGCTGCCCCTTACGAATGTGGAGCAGATAACGGATGAATAGACAGACCTCCACGACGATGGCACCCGTTTCCGGTGGTGAGGCAACGCGCCGCTTGCTGCCTTTTGCCATGATGGTTTTCCTTGGTTATCTGACGGTTGGTCTGCCGCTCGCCGTCCTGCCGGTCCATGTGCATGATCGTCTCGGCTTCGGTCCTGTGATGGTAGGATGGGTCATGGCATCGCAGTCCATAGCAACCTTGTTGACACGCCAATTCGGTGGCGTTGTGACCGATACGCGCGGGCCTCGGCCGGCGGTATTGATCGGGATGCTGTTGTGTTCCCTCGCGGCTCTGGTTTACGGGGCTTCGGTGTGGGGCGACTGCTCGCCCGAGATTGCTTTGGGCCTGTTGTTTGTCGGACGGGCTGTTCTCGGTCTCG
This sequence comes from Drosophila punjabiensis, assembly GCA_008042585.1. NCBI lineage: Eukaryota > Metazoa > Arthropoda > Insecta > Diptera > Drosophilidae > Drosophila > Drosophila punjabiensis. The sequence goes on along the minus strand of VNJR01012304.1, from coordinate 34,535 downwards.
GTGAGAGTCTGCTGATTACCGGGGCTCTGACCTGGTGCATTGGTATGGTTGGGCCGCGCTATGCCGGACGGGCGATGGTTTGGGTCGGAATTGCGATGTTCGGTGCAATAGGCGGGGGCGCGCCATTAGGTTCGGTCTTGTTGAAACAAGGCGGCTTTGGGGCGATGGCTTTGGCTGCCGCCATATTACCATTGCTGGCCTGCTTATTGATGAAAGGCATCGAGCCGCTTCCGCTGCATTGCGGAAGACGTCTTGGCTTTTTTAAAGTTGTTGGCTTGATCTGGCCTTATGGTACGGGCCTTGCCTTGAGCACGATCGGGTTTGGCACGATGTTCGCCTTCCTTGGTCTCGACTATGCCGGGCATCACTGGACGGGCGCATCTCTCGGCCTGACGTCGTTTGGTGCGTCTTATGTCGCGGCACGGCTAATCTTCGGCGGCCTGCCAGATCAACTGGGCGGCCTACGCGTTGCCCAAGTGACGATCCCTCTCCAGATAGTAGGGCTGGTCATTTTGTGGCTTGCGCCCCATCCTTGGATCGCCCTCGCCGGATGCGCCATTCTCGGTGCTGGTTACTCGCTGACGTTTCCTGCACTGGGGGTAGAGGCTGTCCGTCATCTGCCGCCTCAGAACAGAGGCGCGGCAATGGGCGCATATGTTGCCTTTGTGGACATAGGATTGGGATTGGCCGGACCGCTCGCCGGTACGGTCGCTGACCGAGTTGGATATCCCCCTGTTTTTCTGCTGGGGGCATGTGCATCGGCTGTGGCTCTTACTTTCGTTCTGCGCCTTCCCGCGACACAAGAAAATATATAGCGCGTGGAGATAATTGGCTCCGATGGCTGCTGATTATGGCTTCAATATCCGCGATCTGCGAAGGGTCATTGCGGTTGCGGAACACCGTAGCCTGCGTCAGGCGGCTCTGGTATTGGAGGTCGATCAGGGCACGCTGACACGTTCTATCCAGGCATTGGAGCACGCGCTTCGTATTCCCCTGTTCGAGCGACTGCGGACGGGTGCGCGGCTCACGGTGGCGGGTGTGGCGTTCACCAGGATCGCCGCCTCCGTGCTGGACGGCATGGACGAGGCCATGCTGCATCTGCGGCTGCGGCATAATGGGATGGTGGGCAGGCTCAGCCTTGGTGTGCAGGTGTCCTTCGCCAGCGGCGTAGTCGCCAACCTGCTCGAACGGTATCAAGCCGAATATCCCGATGTGGACCTTCAAATCATGGATGGCCCGCGTGAGAGACTGCTGCGGGATGTGCTGGGCTCCCGCCTCGACGTCGCGATCGTCATAGCGGGCGAGGGCTGGCACGGCCAAGCCATCCCGTTGGGGAAGGAAAGAGTGCTGGCCGCTGTTGCGCGCGATCACCCGCTTGCGGTGCGTGCAGCGGTGACGTGGTCCGGCCTGTCAGATTGTCTCCTCACACTCCCGCGTCGCGGTGCAGGTATGGAGCTTCGCAAGCTCGCGCTGCTGCATGGCATTCTGCCCGAGCGCATCATGTTTCACGACGCCGCCATCGACCGGCTGCTGGCATTGGCACGCCATGGGGATAAGATTCTGCTCGTGACGGAAGGCGCTACCGGCATCAGAATGGATGGCGTCGTCTTCCGGCCCATCATGGATGAAAGCGGCCCGGCGACATTCGATCTTGCCCTGTGCTGGCGGGATGGTGAAAGCGATCCTGTGCTTACCGGTTTCGTCGAATTGGCGCGGCAGACTCAAGAGGATGACGCATCTTTCCCTGGTGCTGGTGCTGGTGCTGGTGCCGTCTGACGCATGGCGGGAATATCGAGCGGGATGTCATCCCGGAAAGACCGTCCCTGAGACAGCCGCCGCCCGAGCGTGTCCAGAAACCGGGCGAAGCGTTCCTGCCCCAGCGCATTGGCGGCGGCCTGCGCCTCGGCTGGCAGGGGCGGCATCTGGCCCAGCCAGAAGCGGATGAACAGGGCATGGGTTTCCAGCGCGATCATCAGGTCGCGCTCCTGGCGCTGCATCTGGCGTGTCAGCCGGTCCAGCCGCCTTGTGAGGGCCGCTTCGGTTTTCTCAGCACTGTCGGGAGATAGCAAGGATGCAACAGCCGTTTCCACCACGGCGGAGCGCGTCACCTTCCGGCGCGCGGCAAGATCGCCGATCTGCGAGATCATGGCGACAGGCAGGGAGACGTTCAGGCGGTCACGCATGGAAACCCTCCATGAAAAGCCATGATGTGACCAAAAGGTTTTTTCAGAAACAAGATCGAAATCGGGTTTGTCGTATCGGGGCGGACCATGACGTAAAAGGAACGGGCAGCGTGGCTCACATGCTGATCCCGAGATCGCGTTTGCGGTCATGCCGCCAGTCGACGCCCCCGTCATCACGCGCGACACCATCGACATAGCGGTCGTGCTGTTTCTCCAGAGACGGCGCCCAGGGCACAAGCTGGAAGCCCAGCCCGTTGTCGATCATGGCGAAGCGCCCCGAGGACAGGCTGAGACGTTTCACATACTGGCCGGCGACGAAGTCGCCGGGAATGCTGCGCTCATAAGTCAGCCCGCTCTCCTGCGCGAGCTTCGCGCCCACCTGATCCAGTTCCTGCTGACGCAATGTCGTCAGGAGATTACGTTGGTAACGCGCTGATCCATCCTGCTGAAATGACGCCAGCCCCCGATCCGCGAGATGCCGGGTGCGCTCCTGCATGGCCTGCCGCACCTCGGCCCCGAAGCCGCTGCGGGCGAGGTCCATGGGCTGGCGTTCCACAAGCCGATGATCCAGCCACGTTGCGCCCGGCGCTTTGACCTGGGCGGCAAGGTCCAGATCGGAGCGGGCCGACAGCACCAGATAATCCTTCCCGCTCGTCCTGCCGGTCGCCGTTCGCACCTCAACGATGCCGCCATCGGGCGGGGCGTCGCGGAAGGCTTCGACGCCGGGGAAGCGGACATGATGCAAACGCCCGTCCGTGGCGTCGATCACGGCATAGGCTTCGCCGGTCAGTTCGTTGTGCAGACCGCGTTCCAGCAACCGCCCCATCAAGGCGGTGGACTGATCACGCCCCGAGATCACGTAATCACCGGGAGACATCCCTCGATCCCGGCTGCGTTCCGTCATGGCACGGTGCATGGTTTTGATGATGTCACCCCGCGCGCCCATCTCGCGTAGCGTGTCTTCCATGCCGGGCGCGAGCGACCACCGACCCGGTCCTTCCGGCGTGGCCAGTCCCATGCGCTCAAGCGTCTGCGTCCTGCCGGTCAGCAGCGCGCGATGCGTCGCGTCCTGGCCGAAGCCGGTGGTGGCGTCAGCCTGCAGGTCCACGATCCCCAGATCGTCGGCATGACGTTGCAACTCGGCATCAAGCCGGGTCCAGCGTTCCGCGCTTACGTCCTGGCGCAACGCGGCCTCGATCTCGTGTTCGGCGCGTGGACCAAGCTCCAGCGACACCAGATCCTCCGCCCGTGAGCGCAGCCCGTGGCTGATATAGTCGCGGGCGATCACCAGATCGGCCCCGGTCTGATCCACGCCGCGCACGAGCAGATGTACATGCGGATTGTCGGTGTTCCAGTGCGACACGGCGGCCCAGTCCAGCCGCGTGCCAAGGTCGGCTTCCATCTGCTGCACGAGGTCACGGGTAAAGCCGTCGAGGTCCGCCATCTCCGGCGCATCCTCGGGCGAGACAATGAAGCGGAAATGATGCCGGTCGTCTTTGCAGCGCGCGGCAAAATCCCCGGCGTCCACCTCCTGACCATCCGGCCCGAACAGATGCGCTTTCTCGCCGTCACGGGTGACGCCATCCCGACGCAGATAGGCGAGGTGATCGGCCAGCGATCCGGGCCGTGCGCCGCGCCCAGCCTGTCGCACAACGCGGGCCTTGACGGTGACGCGGCGATGGGTGTCGAACAGGCGGCTTCTGCCAAACCGGGAATGCCCCCGCCCGAAGGTCGAGGGACCAGAGCGCGGACTGCTGCCTTTTCTCTTTCCGGGGCTGCCGCTACTGCCTCCGCCCGCGCGGCGGGAGGCATGGAGCACCTGCGCCAGAAAGGTCCGGGGACGGGCGCTGCTTCCTTTGCTCCGGATGCGGCCCGGACGGACGTGGAAATCCTCGTCGCGGGCCATCAGAACCTCCCTGTGCAGGAAAACCCCTGAGGAAAGCAGCATACAATCCAAAACCCTGCACACGACCGACCCAGCCTGCACACCAGAAGACGAAGCGCGCCCGCGCTTTGTCGCCCGACGTGGCAGGCCGTTTTATCTTGCCCTCTTAATTCTTCGTGTTTCCCGATCTGCCCAACACCCGGCACATTCCCGAAATGCTTCCGATGGGACGACAGTTTTCCCCTCTCATGCCGTAAATCCCCCGTCACGGCGCGCTCCTTTGCGAAACGGAGACGAACAGGCCATGAGGTGGGGCCACAAATCGCATCACGTGATCAGAAACAGGCATCACCTCTGGCGCGTTCCGGACGACGGTTTGGGATGCAAACGGACCGACAAAAAGCCGATTTCCAGATGGCATTTCGGCGTGCGATTGATTGACAAAACCCGCATCAGAAATCGTGCTGCCAATCGACTCTCGACGCAGCAGGCGGATGACTCTGGAGACGTATTTTTTCGTCTCGTCGGGCAGCGTTTTCCCTGATGTCAAAAGCTGTTCATATCGTCCGGGACCGGCATTGTAGGCGGCGAGAAAACCCGCATCGCCGTAGCGGTCATGCAGCCACCGGAGATAGGCCGCGCCCGCTGTGATGCTGTCGCGCGGATCGTAGGGATCGGCCCCCAGATTCAACGATGCGCGAAGCTCCCGCCATGTGTCGGGCATGATCTGCATGAGGCCCATCGCCCCCTTGGGTGATGCTGCGTGGGCATCGCCCTGACTCTCGGCGCGCATCACTGCCGTGATCCACGCGGGCGGGATGTGTGCCCGCGTGGCCGCCTCGCTGACATAGGCATCGAACGGCGCGGCGCTGGCAGTCTGCACGGGGATGGCAAACCCGCCGCAGACTATCAGCAGACAGAGCGCTATTCTAACGCGGATCATGACGGCGTTCGGGGACGGTTCCAGACCAGATGGAACGTGTCGTGTTCGTCCCGGTCCGGCAGCAGCCGGGCACGCAGAGGGCGGGCGAAAAGCGGGTCATCAATCATCACCGCCAGCCACAACCCGATGCGCTCGCCCTGACGTGCCCAGGCGCAGCCCACCTGTGCGGCGTCATTCTCCAGACCGCGCAGGACGCGATAATCCGGTGTGTTCTCGGTGGCGGGGTCTTCGACGGGAAGGATCGACAGATCATCCTCCATCAGAAAGGTGGTGATCTGGCCGAAAAAGCCGCTTGTGGTGCGCGTGAACGTGCCAAGACGGATCATGATACGTCTCTCCTGATCTGCGGATCGCAGGACAAAAAATTGAAAACTGGGAGGCCACTTGCGCTTACTGAAGCGGATGCGGTCTTTCGTCATGGCCCGGCGCAGTCCGCCCGATCGTGACCCAGATCGGGATCGCGCGTCCCATCACCATGCTGACGGGAAGCGGGCCGAAATAGCGTCCGTCCAGACTGCGTGGTTCTGCCGGGTTCATGACGAAAATCTCGTCTGGCGAGAGGCGATGACAGCCACGCCAGACGGGCAGCGGACGGCCCCGATGATCATTGGCCAGCGTGTCGCCGACGGGCCTGCCATCAATCGTGATACTGCCGTTTGCCCGGCATACGCTCTGTCCTGGGAGGGCCGCGACGGGCTTGAGCAAGGGCACACCGAATGGCAGATAGCCGCGTTGTGACAGTAGCAGGGCCAGCCGGTCGGGCAGACGCAGGGCGGCAAGATCCCCGACATGCAAGCTACCTTCAGCACGCAGCCGATACAGCCCCACCGGGACGCTGGCCGTGCTGTTCCAGAGCAGCCGGGGCGCAACATGCATTGCGGCGGACACTCCCACTGCCAGCACGACGAAATAGGTGGCGAAGAACCAGGCGCGCCGGGTCATGACACCAGCCTCGCACGTTTCAGCCATGCCGCGTGCAGGGTATGCGTGTAGGGTCGCGCTTCCTGTCCGGCGGTGATGCGGTTATGGACATGCCGCCAGTGATCGGGGGAAACCGCACAGGGATCGAAGCCGAAGCGTTCGATCTGGTCGATCACCTCAAGAACATGCTTCACCTGCGGCCAGCCCGACACGTCGAGTAGCAGGTCGCCACCAGGCCAGACAAAGGGCACGGTCTGAAAGGGGGTGCCCCGTTCCACGGTGTGCACGATGGCAAGGCAGGAGACAACCGTGCCATAATCATTGGCGGCCCAGCGGATGAAGCCGAAGGTGCTGCCGGGCGTGAAACTCAGCAGGCGGCGGCGTTTGTCGAGCACGCGGTCGGAGACCGGCCTGCCGAACCTGATCCAGTGTTCGATGCGCTTTTCGATGAAGGTCAGTTCGACCGTGGTCAGGTTGGGATCATCCGCCCTCATGGTCTGTTCCTCCGTGAGGGCATTTCACGCAGGGCGGCGACGTAGTTGTCGTCGGAAGTGTTGCGGCAGCGATGGCGCTGAAGCCATGCTTCCACGTCCTCTCGCAGATAAAGGACGCGAAAGCCGACTTTCAGAAACGGTGGACCGCCGCCGGTGCAGCGATATTTCTCCAGCGTGCGAATGGAGACCCCGATCAGTTCGGCGGCCTCTCCCCCGCGCAGATAGGGGCGCAGGATACGGGCCGGAGACGTGAGCGGGCGTGCGGGTACAGTGACCTCGGGCGTCGGTTGTGTTGGTGGCACGGATGCGCCCGTTTTGGGTTTCGCGATATCGGTCATGAAAGCCTCCCTGTGCGTGTGGCTTGCTTCGGGGGCGAAGCTGAGCGGGTAAGGGGAGGCTGACGGGAAAGAGGCGGTCTGGGAGTGGAGGAAATGACGTGCGCGAATTCCTCCACCCCAAAAGCGTAATGGAGCGTAGGATAAGGCCGGAAAGGAGGGTGGTCAGAGGCCGTCCAGCAGTGAGAGATATCCGCCATGAACAAGCGCGCTGCCTTCGTCGCGCAGGGTGCGGGCCATGGTACGCAGAGCGGAATCGCGCCACATATCGTCGGGCATGGTCCGGGCGCCCGGGTCGAGCAGTTCTGATGCAATTGCGCGCAGGCTGGCACCCGTCGCATCCAGATCGAAGGCATGCAGGCGCAGAGCAAGCTGCCGCCAGCGTGTCGGGGTAATCCGACGGGGATGGCGTGCAGGCAGGCGATAGCCCAGTACATGGGCGCAGAAACGGGCGGCCTCATCACTGCGTCGGCGGTAAGAGGGATCAACGGGGATATGGACTGCCGGGCAGGCTGCGGCCTCGCCATGAAGAGAAAGGCTGAACGTGGCGGAAGGTGTCGCTACCACGATGGCACGGCCCAGTTGATCGGTCTGATCGAACAGGGGATGGCCCAGTGACCGCCATGAGGGAAGGGCAGGCGGGACGAAGCCGTCAACAGCGCGCGTCACGCTGATGACGCTGGAGGTGACGCCCGGTCGCCAGATCACGGGCACGCGGGTGACGGGTATTTCTGGGTTATGCGGGAAAACGTATCCTCCAGCGCTGGCAGAAGGTCTCCCATTCCGCGCTGGGATTGGGTGCGCCTGCTGCGATCAGGCGTGCCGTCTCGGCGTGATCCTTACAATAGGTGGCCCAGCGCCGCATGAAGGCACCAGCAAACCCGGCCTCGTCCAGGCGTTTGAGGGCGGCGCGGTCGGTCTCTGATTGCCAGACGTCGAGCGGCATGGGGCGGCCTCCCGGATCAGGTCCGTTTGTCGCTGATTTTGTGAGAAGCCGAGGATTTCAGAAACGGAACGAGCCTGCATAGAGCGAAGGTCGCATCACGTAACCGCATGATTCACTTCATGAAAGTGATAGCAGGATCATGAGCTACGAAAGAGAAAGGCTGTCGGTGCCGGGTGCCTGAGTGTCCGCTCAGGAATGTAGAGAATACTCCGTGGTTAAATACTCTGCAAGAGGTTGCCCTGTCCCGTATGAGCATACGGGAGATTCTGGCAGCGAACCTCAAACGATACCGGCGTGAGCGCGGTGTGTCGCAGGAGGAACTGGCCCATCTAGCAGAGATCGATCGGACCTATATCAGCTCGCTGGAGCGTTGCCAGTATGCGGCATCCATCGAGGTCGTGGATCGTCTGGCGAAGGCGCTTGGAGTGCGGGCATCTCAATTGTTGGATGCACTAGATTAGGGGCGGGAAAAGATAGCGTGATTGCCCAAGTTGGCATGTGAGTGGCATAATGCCGCAACTAAGAGTTTTAAAGTTCTATTGAAAGCGAAGAGTTCGGTGGCAAACACGGTCTGGGGTAGTACGAACAAGCCAATTTCGGCCAAGCGGCTCGCGGAGTTGCTTGATAGTGCTGTCCAAGTAGATGGTACCATATATATTGGATATCCGATTCTTGGTACTCCAGATGGTGCATTTCCATTTGATGCGCTTTTGTTAAGCCCGACTTATGGTGTTATAGCCTTTGACATTGTCGAAGGCCGTGATGCAGGTGATTACCAATCGCGACAAGATGATATTTATGCAAAGCTTCAGTCAAAGCTGCTTCAATACCCATCTCTTGTGAAAAAAAGGAAATTAATACCACAAATCAATGTGGTTAGTTATGCTCCTGTAGTGCAGGATTTTTCTGAAGATGATGAATATCCTCTTCTTAATGATAACAATTTAATTCAATTTCTGACCAATCTATCGGAAGGAGATAAAGAGATCTTTCCGAAAGTGGCGGCAGCTATACAAGCGCTCACAAACATACGAAAGGGCCGGAGGAAACGCGTGCAGCTCACTCCCAATTCTAGGGGAGCGAAGCTGCAAGCATTAAACGACTCCATTGCTAATCTAGACGCTAATCAAAACGCTGCGGTCGTTGAAACAGTTGAAGGCGTGCAACGGATTAGGGGTTTGGCCGGATCTGGGAAAACGATTGTGTTGGCACTGAAGGTTGCCTACTTACATGCTCAAAACCCAGATTGGAAAATAGCAGTCACGTTCAATACTCGGTCTTTGAAAGGCCAGTTCGAGAGATTGGTTAATACATTTGTTATTGAGCAGACTAGCGAAGAGCCTGATTGGGATAATATCCATATATTACATTCGTGGGGATCTTCCTCTTCAGAGGGCATATATTATAATTTCTGTAAGGACCATGGTCTTATTTATAGAGATTTTAGGTCTGCAAGAGATAATTTTGGGGACGGCAAAGAATTTAACGGTGCCTGCGCAGAAGCTTTAAAGGAAGTGACTCGACCCAAGCAAAACTATGACGCGATTTTAGTTGATGAGGCGCAGGATCTGCCAGCCTCTTTTTTGAGAATGTGCTATTCGGTCTTAAAGCCACCGCATCGTCTAGTGTACGCTTACGACGAATTACAAAGCCTCACTGATACTTCGATGGCTGGGCCTGAAGAACTGTTTGGTATCGGAAAAGATAAGCGGCCATTAGTCGTATTTTCGCCGCCAACTTCAGGGCAAGCGCGGCAAGATATAATTTTGGAAAGATGCTACCGTAATTCTCGTCCCGTTCTCGCTACGGCGCATGCTTTAGGGTTTGGTATATATAGAGAGCCAGGTGGCCTCATTCAAATTTTTGAACAAAATGATTTATGGCTTGATGTTGGTTATCGGGTGAAGGAGGGAGTGCTTGAAGACGGTTCGTACGTATCGCTAGAAAGGACTAGTGATACTAGTCCACGTTTTCTAGAAGAGCATTCACCAATTGATGATATAATTGAATTTAGGGCGTTTGAGACAAAAGCTGAGCAGGATGCTTGGCTAGTGGATGCGATTGAATACAATATAAAACATGATGAGTTGGTCGCAGATGACATCATCGTCATTAATCCTGACCCGCTTAAAACGAGAAAAAATGTCGGCGATGCGCGCGCGGAGCTTTTTCAAAGAGACATCAACTCGTCTCTTGCGGGAGTTTCTACGAGTCCGGATGTTTTTTTTGAAAGTGATGTTGTCACATTTACGGGCATCTTTCGGGCAAAAGGCAATGAGGCTGGCATGGTGTATATTATCAATGCCCATGACTGCTTTGATTCTCGTTATCCTTCTTATCTAACTACCCTTCGTAATCGGCTTTTTACGGCAATAACTCGTTCAAAAGCCTGGGTTCGAGTTCTCGGGGTTGGACCAGAAATGGAAAAATTGAAAGAAGAGTTCGATCGTATAAAACAACATCAATTCAGATTGGATTTTCAATATCCAAGTGAGGAGAGAAAAAAAGAATTAAGGATTGTAAATAGAGATTTGACACAAGCTCAACGGGGACGAGTAACCCGGAAGGTTGATGAGTTGGCTAGTATCATCTCATCACTGGAGGCTGGAGAGGTGAGAATTGAAGACCTGCCTCTAAATCTCCGGAAAAAATTAAAGGCGTTGTTGGGATAAGATATGACTCCCGAATCAACAATTCAACAAATTCGAGATGTGATTACTCTTTTGATCACTAAAAGTATAGTGGACCACCAGCACTATCCGTGTAAGCATCCTGTTGGTAGAACAGTCCAAATAGGTATAGCTGGTTCTCCAGATCTTTCTGCTAGCTTGAAAGGTATTTCTTACGAAAAAGCATATCTCGCTTTGCAAGCAGCGGGAGCATATCATATGAGAATGATTGATGGAGCCCTTCTGCAACTGCTTTATTGCTTTTCGGGTCGTTCTTTGCTTTCTCACCGGCTCTGCTTCTTTCCGTCACCTTCCCTAGAAATTTATGATCAAGCATATAAAATCTATGAAAATGATGAGATGTTCGGTGATATATTTTCTCTGCAAGCTGTAAGAACGCCTATTAGGTTTGATTATAGTTCTTCAGATGATGAGTTCACGGAGATAGACCATCCTCGATCGCATTTTACTTTGGGTCAGTATAAGGGATGCCGTATTCCTGTTAATGGACCCTTAACTCCATTGCGTTTTATGAGATTTATTCTGAGAAATTTTTATAATTCGGTATATGAGGAAGTTAATATAGATAAAAAAGCCCAAAAAACGTCTTTTTCAGATACAATAACAGAAAAAGAAAAAGAAATACTATATATAACGACTTAAGTGAAGATGTTTTATATTCCGAGTTGGTTTTTTACAAAATCTGCCACTTCATCTGCACTGTTTTTAATGGATGCTAATTTCAAATGAGCATACCGCGCGGTGGTCTGCACCTGCGTATGGCCCAGCAGCCGCCCGATCATGGTCAGGTCCGCGCCAAGCTGGAGCGCGTCCGATGCGAAGGAATGGCGCAGATCGTGAATGCGCAGCGTGTCCAGCCCGGCCCGCGCGCGCAGCCGCCGCCACGGTTTCTGGATGTCCGTCAGATATTGCCCCTCCACCTTCCCGGTGATGACATGGGGATTGCCTTCGATCCGGGGAATGTCCGCCAGCACGTCCAGCGCAGCCTTGCCGACGGGCACGACCTTGGCCCCGGTTTTGGAATCCGGCAGGCGCAGGACACCCGCGCGGACGTCTACATGCTCCCATTTCAGGGTCTGGATTTCCCCCAGACGGCAGCCGGTGAGCAACAGCAGGCGAATGCAGGTTGCGGCTTCCGGCTCACCGTCCGCCTCGCGGAGCACCTTGCCCAGCCGGGCCAGTTCGTCCGGTGTCAGGTAACGCTCGCGCTTCACCTCTTTGTAGCGTTTGACCTTCCAGCACGGATTGATCCCGTCTGACCGTAAGCCCCATGTGTCGGCAAGGGTAAACATGATCGACAGAACGCCCAGCACCCGGTTGGCCTGATAGGGTGTCTCTTTCAATCCCTGGTGCAGTTCGACGACATCGGCGCGGGTGACGTCGATGACCTTGAGCGTTCCCAGCTTCGGCGTGATGAACAACTCCACGCAGCGGCCATATTCATATTGAGTCGAGGGCTTGCAGTGGGAGGCGACATGCTCGTCGAGGAACCGCTTGCCAAACTCTTTCATGGTCGCGGCGGCGCGTAGGCGGTCGCGCTGCGCGCCGGGATCGCTGCCCAGCCGGACATCGGACAGATGCTTCATGGCCTCGGTGCGAGCCTGATCCGGGGTGAGGGGACCATGAGGACCAATATTGACGCGGCGGATGCGCCCGCCCGCGCGGAACTGGGCGAGGTAGATTTTCCGACCCGACGGATGGACCCTGAGACCGAAGCCCCGAAGCTCGTCGTCCCAGAGGAAATATTCCTTGCCGGTTTTTGTGGCGGCTTCGACGGACCGTTTCGTGATTTTGACCATGAGGAATCCTCCCTTGGTTGGAATCACTGGAATCAAATAGGAATCATTTGGGAGTGAAATCAGGCGATTCCAGTCGTGGAAGAGTGTAACAGGAGCAGAGTAAAAACTTAAGAAAAACCGTCATTTATCGTAGAAAAATCGGTTCTGTGCGGCAATTGTACAAGTATTAGACTGGAACTCATAACCTGAAGGTCATAGGTTCAAATCCTATCCCCGCAACCACGAATTTACAAATAAAATCAATGACTTCAAAGGCGGCGCAAGCCGCCTTTTGGCGTTCCAACACACCAACTTGCAATGCAAGCCCAGCTAGATCCCTAGGCTTGGCGGGGTGCTGCGTATATGACCCGCCTCAACAGGCGTCTAAATCACTAGAATAATACATAATGGTGTCCGCGGCGGGATTCGAACCCACGGCCCCAGGATTCATACCACTTCAGTTTTCACTGCCGTTGCATGATACCATGCAACGTTCGTGGTCTGGACTGTCCCTTTGCCATAAACCTAAAATTTCAGGTTCTTAGGCACCGCCCGTCCAGTCTCTACACCTTCCTTGTTCTGTATTAAAGTACAAGGCTTGGCTCGGGATTGGCACAATCTGTTTCCCAGATTAAGCGTTCCCCGACTTTGAGCAGATTCACTATAATGTTTCCAATTATAGTGCCCAATTAAATAGGAATCCTGTGCTCTATCCTGCTGAGCTACGCGGACACACGCTTTTCGTATACTGAAAGAGGTTGATACGAACAAGTGATAAAACGAACAGGTCTACCGTCTCGCCTGCATGGCTGCCCGTGCAGTTAAAGTGGAAACGTACCGTCGGCACAGCAGCGCATCGGGGCTGCCTGTTTGTTTGCAGGCATATTCCAGTGCCTGTGTTTCTTCCACAGCTTTGGTAAGAGCCGGGAGAGACCACAACTCTAATGCTTTGTTAAAACTTGCTGTGCGTTTAAAAAAAATCGGGGGACGTAGCGCTTTAACCGCATCACTCCGACTAACCCCTGCGGCCATAGCTGCTCTTACACGGCGGAGCCTATGCAGATGCCCTAGAAAAGATCTCGCAATGGCAATGGGGCTTGTATCTTCAGCTAATGCTCTTTCTAGGGCCGTATCTGCGGCAATACGATTGCCTTCTGTGGCAGCAAAGGCAGCATCTTCCAAGGAAACGCTACCGGCATCTCCTATGCTTGCTCGAACATCATCTAGCGTCAGGCTGCCAGAATCACCGGCATACAAGCACAATTTTTCTATTTCACTACGCGCTGCGGCACGGTCTGCACCAAGCCGACTAGTCAGCCAATGCAAGGCATCAGAAGCAATGCGTACCTTATGTTCTGTCAGCATGTGCGTAATGGAGGATTCGAGATTACGACCTTCTTCAGGATAACAGCCAATACTGGCGCAGTTGGCGTGTTTTTCCAGAAAGTTACGTAGCTTGGAGCGCGATGAAAGGCCCGGAGCTTCTAGGATAATAAGAGTATCGCTGCTTTGAGCCAGAAAGGCTTCTAATGGTTTGAGTACGGTGTCGGATGCATCACGCACACGCACCACGCGGCGCCCACCCATAAGAGAAAGTGCCGTAGCCTCTTCCATCAGTTTGTCATGCGTTTCACGATCAAGCACTGCAACCCGGAATGGATCATCTGCTGATCCAGCTATTTTGATAACAGCGTCCTGAGCGCGTTCTTTAATAAGCCCTGTATCTTCACCATGTAGAAGAAGAATACGCCATGCTCCAGGATCAGCCAGAACGCGGGATAGGTTGCGGGCGTCTATCTTCATGAAATAAAAGTCGCCTTAATACTGGCTCGGCCCACCACGCCCAGTAGCCATATCTGGAATTGCATCAGCACCTTCCTGTTCCATAGGCACTTCTTTGTCTGATTCTGGCATGGCTGTAGGAATAGGATAAAAGGCTTTCGGCCCTTGATCCCGCGAGACTGCCGGAGCAGCCTGAGTGCGGAACCACGTAGAAACCTGTTGGGTAATTTGTTCACCAAGGGTTTGGGCTACGCGTCCCATAGCTGTTTCGTTGTTCAATGTCTGGGCGAAATACTGTTCGTATGTGTTGGTGTAACCATCCATTGTGGTGGTATCACCCTGCGCCAGCAGCGTGGGGTTCTGCGCTACGGTAAGTAATTGCCAGTGGGCATGCCCTGTAATGCGGGTGCGCCCAGATGTGTTGTCTGAGTGAATGTCGATCGCTTCTGCATTGAAGGATGGCATCACAATAAGTGTGTATTTATGGGGGTCTTCTGGCCCATCCGCAGACATTTGCTGCTGCAAGGCCAGCCGCAACTGCTGGCCAGTGCGTTCTGGTATGTTGGCAACGTAAATGTCTTTGAGTTCTGCATTCACATCTACGTTGTTCTTCCCGCTTTCTCCATACAGAGGCTGAAAGCCACAACCGCTCAGCACAACTGGCAACGCAACCAGAGGCGTGATTGCCAGAGCAAGACGCGCGGAACGTAGGAAAAAGCGGGAATGAACCATCAGCCTGCCGTTACAAAGTTAACAATACGGTTGGGAACATGAACGCGTTTAACAATGCGTTTGCCTTCCAGAAGTCGTGCCACGTTGGGCTCGGCTTCTGCGCGGGCAACAACATCTGCGGCATCTTCATCCGGTTGCGCTTCAATCGTGCCGCGCAGTTTACCCATAATCTGCACAGCAATGGTAATATGCGTTGCTGTAAGCAGATCTGGTTCAGCTTCTGGCCAAGATTGCTGTGCAGCCAAACCAGCAGACGGCATAACCAGAGCAAACATTTCTTCAGCCAGATGCGGCATCATGGGGGCGCAAAGGAGGCACAGTGTCTGTGCAGCTTCACGGCGTGCAAATGCCATGCCGGAAACAGTTGCAGACTTTTCAGCTTCTGCCAGAGCAGATGTCAGTTCATGAATACGCGCCACAGCCACGTTAATGGCAAAACCTTCCAGAGCTTCCGTTACGGCAGCAATGGTGCGGTGTGTGGTGCGGCGTAGCGTATCAGCCTGACGATCGATGTCTGTTGGGCATTCTGTTGTGGCAGGAATATCCTGTGCAACTGTGCGAATGGTGCGGAACAAGCGCTGGCTAAAGCGGGCCGCACCGGCCACACCAGCTTCTGTCCATTCCATGTCTCGTTCAGGCGGGCTGTCAGACAGCACAAACCAGCGGGCGGTATCGGCGCCAAAGCGTTCAATAATTGCAACAGGCGCAACCGTATTCCGCTTGGATTTGGACATTTTTTCCACACGACCAACGGTTACGGGTTCGGTGGTGCCGCGTTTCACACAGCCTTGGGCTGTGCGTTCTACTTCTTCTGGGTACAGCCAGTTGCCTGATGAATCCTTATAGCTTTCATGGCTTACCATGCCTTGCGTGAACAATCCGGCAAAGGGTTCATCCACATCCAAGTGGCCTGTGCGGTGCATGGCACGGGTAAAGAAGCGCGCATACAGCAAATGCAAAATAGCGTGCTCAATCCCGCCGATATACTGATCAACAGGCA
This sequence comes from Drosophila punjabiensis, assembly GCA_008042585.1. NCBI lineage: Eukaryota > Metazoa > Arthropoda > Insecta > Diptera > Drosophilidae > Drosophila > Drosophila punjabiensis. Next base: position 18,846 of record VNJR01012304.1, on the reverse strand, counting down.
GCCAGCCATCGGCCGCAGCTCTTACCGTTGGGGTGGGCGCGTGCGGTGCTGTAAAACGGGCAAAATACCACGAGCTATCTACAAACGTATCAAACGTGTCTGTTTCGCGGGTGGCTGGTTTGCCGCATTTCGGGCAGGTGGTGTGCTTCCATGTGGGGTGATGGTCCAACGGGTTGCCGGGTTTGTCGAAAGAGACATCATCCGGCAGCTCCACAGGAAGTTGCTCATCAGGCACGGCAACCGGGCCGCACTCTGCACAGTGAATAATGGGGATAGGGCAGCCCCAATAACGCTGGCGGGAAATGCCCCAATCACGCAGGCGCCAATTCACCACACCTTGCCCGATGCCCAGCCCTTCTAGCCGAGAAATGGCTTCTTTCCGAGCTTCTGCGGTGGAAAGACCATCCAGAAAACCGGAGTTGATCATGGTGCCATCGCCTGTATAGGCCGTGGTGGTGATGGCAAAATCTGCCTGATCTTTGCCAGCAGGCAAAACAACAGGTGTGACAGGCAGATTATATTTATGCGCGAAGTCCAGATCGCGCTGGTCACCAGCCGGGCAGCCAAACAGCGCGCCTGTGCCGTAATCCATCAGCACAAAATTGGCGATCCAGACCGGGAAGCTTTTATCCATAAACGGATGGTTGACCCGCAGGCCTGTATCAAAACCGCGTTTTTCAGCGGTTTCTACAGCTTCTACGGATGTGCCAAGCCGGCGGCATTCCGCCACAAATTCTGCCGCTTGTGGGTTCTGCTGAGCAGCCCAGGCCGCCAGAGGATGATCCGGGGCGATAGCCAGAAAAGACATGCCAAAAAGCGTGTCTGGCCGGGTGGTGAACACTTCTACTGCGTTCAGATTTTCATCAAGCCCAGCCGGGGGTTGATGCAGGGAGAAACGCAGCTTTGCCCCTTCAGACCGGCCAATCCAGCGTTCCTGCATGGTGCGCACGCGTTCTGGCCAGCGATCGAGCGTTTTTAAACCGTTCAGCAGATCTTCGGCAAAATCTGTGATTTTCAGGAACCACTGTGAAAGCTGCTTTTTTTCAATGGGGGCACCAGAACGCCAGCCCTTGCCATCTACAACTTGTTCATTTGCCAGAACGGTTTGATCGATCGGGTCCCAGTTGACCCAGCTTTCGCGCCGTTCAACTAGGCCGCCTTTTAGAAAGTCTAAAAAGAGCTTCTGCTGTTTGCCGTAATAGTTCGGCAGGCAGGTTGCAATTTCTCTATCCCAGTTCAGAGAAAAGCCTAGACGCTGCAATGTGCCACGCATGGTGGCAATATTGTTCAGCGTCCATTCCTTGGGGTGTACGCCACGTTCGCGCGCTGCGTTTTCTGCAGGTAGGCCAAATGCATCCCACCCCATAGGGTGCAGCACAGAAAAACCACGTGCCCGCTTATAGCGGGCAATCACGTCCCCCAGTGCATAATTGCGCACATGGCCCATATGTAGCTGCCCAGACGGGTAGGGGAACATTTCCAACACATAGTATTTGGGTTTGTTCGCTGGGGGGGCATCCGGAACGGTGAAAATATCGGCATCTGCCCAGGCTTTCTGCCATTTGGGTTCAACCGTATTGAAATCATAGGGCGTGGGCGTGCTGGAAGACTGGGACATGAATATTCTGTGTCTGAGACCTAATGAAAGGGAATGTGGAAAAAGGCGCTGGGATAAAATTAGCTATCCCGGTTGCCATTATCGGCCCGCAGCTTACGTGCGCGGGAGAGAATGCGTGCTGCAATATCAGATGCAGTATTGGGAGCAGGCGGTGTGTCCACCCATTCTTCCCCTTGCTTGATCTGGCGGAACACGCTCAGACGCAGGGCATCGGAACGCAGGCGTTTGTCCAGAATAAAGGCAGTTACCTTAAAGCGCTCATCATGGGCAGCAGGCGGGGTGTACCAGTCTGTCAGGATAATACCGCCTTCTGCATCTGCGGTAGAAACCGGCAGGAAAGAGAGGGTATCAAGGGTTGCGCGCCACAGATAGGCGTTTACACCCCCTTTAAGTTCCGCATCACCACCAGATGCTCCGCGATCTTCGGCCAGCAGATGGTTGCGCGGTGCTGTCAGACCATTGTCTGATCTGTCACCAGAAGAGCACGCAGCTAACAGGCCAATACCCGCACATGCGGTAAGCAGGGTGCTGGTACGGCGGAACCCGGCAGGCACATGGCTGGCGGCGGGACGGCAGGGCATGAGACGACGAAGCATGGTGTCGGTACGGCTCCTTCAGCGCTGGGTATCCGTGTTTCCCGGTCGCCTTTGCAAATGTTCAGGTCTGGCTTCGGGGTTAAGAGAGTATTCTGCTTATCTCATATCCTTTCAGTTCTGTCCCGCCAAGCATTTGCTGGGGAGAGATGTTCAACCGCATACTGAAAACACGGGCAAGGCAGGAAAAATCATGCCTTACATACGAACACGCTATTGATGCTGAAGGGATAAAAGAGAGCTCAGCGTGTCACGGCAACACAGTTTAACCCCTGCTGTTTCAAGGACATGCAGATTGTGTCTGTCTGTGCGGATGGTAGGCCCGCCAAGCGTGAACGCCACACAGATTGCCCGCTGCTTTTAAGGGCAATCCGGTCTATGTGATCTTCCGCACCGGCCAGAGCAGGGGTGGATTGATGCGCCATCTGAATGGCGTGCTGTGCTCTCTCCTGCGAGGAAAATGCGCCAATTTGGATAATAGCGCCGCCAGAAGGTGTATTTTGCTGCCATACCATTGCTGGCCCAGAAACTGGCACAGTGTTTGCGGCCTGATAAGTTGGCGGTGTGTCTGTTACTGGCTGGGTATCAGCAGAAGATGATACCGGAATAGCACTGGTATCGGGGGCGGAAGGTGCTGGTGGCTGTATGTCATCGGTAATGGGTGGCGCGATCCCCGGTGAAGCAATGCTGGCAACTTGTTGAGCGGGTGCAACCGTTACAGCCGGGGTGGCTGTTGGGGTTTGCGTGTCTGCAATGGCAATCGCGCTAGCTGGCGTAATGGCGCTTGGTACCGGATCATTCAAGTGCGGAGAAACAGATGCCAGATAAGTTTTGGCATATGAGGGCAGGGCCGTGTGGCGTGAGCGGTGGTTTTCCATGCATTGTGGCCCGCAGCTATATGCGGCCAGAAAATCAGGAGAACCAAATCTGTCATACAGTTGGCGGATGTAACCACTGCCCGCCATAATGTTGTCGTGCGGATTATAGGGGTCAGAGCCAAGCTGGTACCGCTTGGCCAGTTCGCGGTAAGTGTCTGGCTTAATCTGCATCAGCCCGACGGCACCGTGCACAGAACGTGTCAGATGGCCATGCATATATTGGTGACCACCAGATTCCTGCTGCATCACGGCCCGGATCCATGCCTGAGGAATGGAAAAGCGGGTGGAGGCTTCCTGAATGTAAGGCCCCCATTTATCTACGGCGGGGCCGGGTGGATTATAACTGGAGCGCGGCTGGTTCGCACAGCCTGCCAGCATGGCAAGGCTGGCAAAAGCCATTAAAAACCGTTTTTGCTGACGCAATAAGACAGGCAAAGAGCAACCCATACGCAAAGACATGGCGCTTATGGTGCGCTGTGCGCCTGTGTGATGCAATCCTGATTTTATGCGAATAATGGAGAACTGGTATTTTACGGCGTTTTATGTGTTTGTGCCGCCACTTTACGGACCAGATCCGGGTTGGTTCGGCGGATCTGTCCTGCCCGTAAAACGCTTGCAGTGGAATAAGCTGGAGAAGCCACCCATTCTTGCAGAAACTGCAAGTCGGACAGGCTATCCCGTGTTTTATGCCCTGCGGGAATGTTTGTGTTCTGGTGTGTCATGTTTGGTGTCGTGTTAGGTTTACGCAACATGGCGCAGATCCTGTGCTTATCCTGTATTTATTGTTTGATTGTCAGACAAAGGCCTGAAAGAGGTTTTGGCCTTGCCCAGCTTTTGAAAAACAGGGCTTTGTAAGGCAATAAGATTATGTCAATTTCAAGAACAGAAGCGTAAAATAACTTTTTTATTATAATATACTTGGGCAGATTTTTCTTTGTGTTACAGGCGTTTTTTGTTCTGACTTTTCAAAATATCTGCTCCCAAAGTTTCCAGGGCCTGCCGTAAAGGGCCTTCTTCCAGTTCAGGAAGTGTGCAGGTTATTGCAGATTTTTGAGGTTTTCGGCGTTGTGGACGGGAGCGGATGCCCGCGGCTGGGTCTTGCACAAAGCGCAAGCGGTTTACCAAAGGTTCTCCACACCATGTGTTGATGCGTGCAATCAACGTATCTCCCAAATGCTGAAGCTCCATGGCAACGGGGCCAGCGCACGCAATGGTTAAAGTGCCAGCAGAAAGGCGGCGCGGGCTTGTAACCGCCGCATGTGCCGGGCCCACAACATCTGGCCACTGGTTCATCAACATAGCGCCTGTGGGAGAGCGACGGCGAAAAGCCGGTGCCGTTACAGCTGGTAGAAGTGCTGCAAGGCTGCGTAGGTTTCTGGCGCGCGGCGGAGGTGCTGCTTCTGGTTTTTGAGGGGTACGGCGTGTGCTGCGGCTTTTAGGTGTTACAGCCTTGCCGCCGTTGGCTTCCTTCTTCATAACTGCCTCCGTGACACATCCATCAGCCCACGCATTGCTTCATTGGTATGACCGACACCGCCGCACTTTGCCGTGGCGTGTTGTAGGCCAATCTCATCCAGATCCGTATCGGGTATGGCTGAGCGAGATCATGCTACAGCAGACCACTGTTAAAGCGGTTGCTCCATATTATCTACGCTTTACAGAAAAGTTTCCGACAGTGCAGGCCTTGGCAAGTGCTGATAGGGAAGATGTTTTGGCGGCGTGGGCCGGGCTGGGTTATTATTCCCGCGCTCGTAATCTGCATGCTTGTGCGCAGGCCGTGGTGGCTCTGGGCGGGTTTCCGCAAGATGTTCAGGGTTTACGTGCCCTGCCAGGCATAGGCCCATATACAGCGGCTGCGGTGGCGGCCATTGCTTTTGGTGTGCCTGTGGTGCCTGTGGATGGCAATGTGGAGCGCGTAACCGCACGCTTATTTGCCATTACGGCCCCCTTGCCGCCAGCCCGTAAAAAGTTGGCACAACTGGCCATAACGTTAAATGCGGACCGTGAAGCACAGGAGCGGCCATCCGACTTTGCTCAGGCTTTGTTTGATTTAGGTTCTTCTCTTTGCTCCCCGCGGGCACCGGCCTGTGGGTTGTGCCCATGGCAAGGCGAATGTGCGGCCTATAAACAGGGTATTGCAGCCGAATTGCCACGTAAGCTGCCTAAGGCAGAGCGCCCTGTACGTTTTGGCGCAGCTTTTCTTGCGCGAGATGCCGCAGGGCAAATTCTGCTGCGTAAACGAGCAGAGAAGGGGCTTTTGGCAGCCATGACAGAACTGCCCGGCACCGAATGGCGATTAAAAAACTGGAACGAAACAGAGATTCTGCAAGCAGCTCCATTTACGGCGGACTGGACGTTAGCAGGTCGTGTTAAGCATGTGTTTACACATTTTACCTTATATCTGGATGTGTATGTGGCCCAGATAAAACACTTTTCCAATCAGGCTGTGAGTGATGGTTTTTTAGTGCCCATGGAATGTGTGAAAGATACAGCGTTACCTTCTATTATGCAGAAGTGCTTTGAAAAAGGTTTGAGCTGTTTGAAAGAAAAGAAGCTATAAGTATGGTTTTTCATCATATCCCGCCTCAGCCACAGCATGCACAGGCCGCTCCGCGCGTTGGTATTCTTCTGGTTAATCTGGGTACGCCGGATGATACAGGATATCGGGCCGTGCGCCGTTATCTTTCCGAGTTTCTATCCGATCGTCGGGTGATAGAAGGGCCTCCAGCGCTTTGGCAACCTATCTTGCAGGGGGTGGTACTTACAACGCGCCCACGTAGGAGCGGGAAGGCCTATGCGCGCATATGGAACACGCATAAAAATGAAAGCCCTTTACGCACTTATACGCGCCATCAGGCTGAAGCGCTGAACGAGCGGTTTGCGGCACAAAACGTGCCTGTTGCGTGGGGGATGCGTTATGGTGCGCCTTCCATTGCGGAAGCGGTGCAGGAATTGCTTGAAAAAGGGTGTGACCGCATTTTGTGCATGCCGCTTTATCCGCAGTACAGTGCCACAACAACAGCAACAGCCAATGATCAGGTGTTTCGTGCGCTTATGCGTTTGCGTAACCAGCCTGCCATACGCACCCTTCCATCATTTCCGGATCAGCCAGCTTTTATTAAAGCTATTGCAGATTCTGTTCGTTTGGCAGAGGCAGAAGCCGATATTCCTTTTCAGATGGTTGTGGCGTCCTTTCATGGTTTGCCAGAAGAATATGTGCGCAAGGGGGATTCTTATCGGGCTGAATGTGAAAGAACTGTTGCAGCCTTACGCAAGGCTTTGGGGCGAGATGAAACCACCCTGCCCATGACATTCCAATCCCGATTTGGCCCAACCAAATGGCTGGAGCCTTATACGGCACCATTTATTGCCGGTTTGCCGGAAAAAGGCATTACCAGCATTGCTGTGGTAACGCCCTGTTTTATGGCGGATTGCTTGGAAACATTGGATGAAATCGGCAACGAAGTGCACGAAGAATTCATACAAGCTGGCGGTCAGGAGTTTACGCTGGTGCCGTGCCTGAATGATACGCCCGCCAGCATAGATTTGCTGGAGGATTTAGCGCGTCAGGAACTTGCTGGCTGGCTCTAAGGGTTTTTGCCACCGCGTTAGCGAGGCGTGGATCAGGGCTTTTTTATCCGGCTAAGGGTTTGGGTGCTTTTACGCGAGGTGCTGGTGTTTTATCTGGAAACAGGCATGGAGTTTTAGCATTGCAGCGCCAGCATTCAGGTTTTCTGGCTTTGCAAACGTATCTTCCCTGAAGAATCATCCAGTGGTGAGAAGGCTGGATCATTTCCAGCGGAATGCGGGTTTCCAGAGCTTTTTCTACAGCTTCCACAGTTTTGCCTCGCCCTAGTCCAGATCTGTTGGCCAAACGGAAAACATGCGTATCCACTGGTACGGTAGGTTTATGGAACGCAACATTTAGCACAACGTTTGCTGTTTTGCGGCCTACACCAGCCAGCTTTTCCAACTCATCCCGCGTACCGGGCACTTCCCCTTGATGATCTGCTACCAGTTGGCGGGAAAGTTCGACAACATTTTTGGCCTTGTTACGCCATAGCCCAATGGTGCGAATAAGTTTACCAACTTCTTCTTCCCCCAATTCCACCATGGCGGCTGGAGTAGGGGCGGCCTTAAACAAAGCGGGGGTCACGCGGTTGACGGAGGCATCTGTTGCCTGAGCCGAAAGCACTACGGCTACCAGCAGCGTAAAAGGTGTGGTGTAAAGCAGTTCCGTTTTAGCATCTGGCCATGCTTGGGAAAGATCTTTCAGAAAACTGTATATTTCCTGAGGTGTCATATCCCGTGGGGCAATAGCAGCAGGTCCATTGCTTTGATTTGCCGGAGCCTGTTTTTTGGCTGTTGTGCGTTTTTGCACACGCGGTTTATCAGTCGGTTTGCCTGAATTTACGGGTGCTGAAGTGGTGGGTTTTTTAACCATAAGGCAGTGTAACGCGTCTGCCCGTCTGGCGTCCATGCTGATGCGTATTCCGGATTTGCAGGGCTTTATGTCTCAGGATACACAGCGCATCGGTTCTGTTTTTCAGGTTTTTATCATGTCACAAACTTCAGAAAGTCATGTCAAATCCGGACGTAAGGCATCGCTTTTTGTAGATGTGCTGAAGTTTGTGGTGCGGCGCTGGGTGGCTTTTCCGTTGCCCTTAACCATAACAGCCGGAAGTATTCTGGCAGCTACAGTGGCCGATGTGCTTATGCCTCTGGCTGCGGGACGTTTGGTGACGGATGTTTCCGCTCCGGCTGCGCAGGCAGGCAAAGTGCATGATGCCCTATGGATGCTTGCTGCTATGGCGGCATGTGGGTTCGGGAATGTGTTGTTAAAGCGATATGCTTATTTGGGCATTACGCACCTAACCACTCAGGTCATGCAGAAAATAGGTTCAGAAGCTTTTGCGCATGTACAAAAGCTTTCCGCAGAATGGCATGCCAATACGTTTGCCGGTTCCACGGTTCGGCGCTTAACGCGGGGTATGTGGGCTGTGGATATGCTGGATGATACACTGCTTCTAATGCTGATACCCGAAGCATGCCTGCTGGTGCTTACAACCTTGGTGTTGGGGTGGCATTGGCCCTTTATGGGGGTTATTCTGGGTGTGCTTTCTGTTTTGTTTGTTGCGCTTTCCTGCACCTTAACCCTGCGTTATGTGGCGCCATCTGCGCGGGTTGCCAATGCGTGGGATAGCCGCATGGGGGCTGCTCTGGCAGATGCCATCACCTGCAATGCAGTTGTTAAAACTTTTGGCGCAGAAAAGCGCGAAGAAAGCCGCCTACAAACACTTATTTCGCAATGGCGAAAGGCCACCATTTATACTTGGTCCAGAGGGACAGATAGCGCCAATATTCAGGCCGCAGTTGTTATGTGTATGCGGCTTGTTCTGGCAGGCGCAGCTGTTTGGTTGTGGTGGCAGGGGCGTGCTGGCCCAGGTGATGTTGCCTATGTGCTGACCATGACATTTTTGGTGCAAGGCTACCTGCGCGATATTGGGCAACAGGTTTCTGTGGTGCAGAGATCTGTCAATGAAATGGAAGAATTGCTTGCGTTGTGGCGTACGCCTGCGGCGGTGGCAGATCCCGCTTATCCGCTACCCTTGTTGGTGAGTGCGGGGGAAATCTGCTTTGAACATGTCTCATTCCAATATCCGGGGCAGGAGCGGGCACTTTTTGCGGATATTTCCGTTACAATTGCTGCTGGTAGTCGGGTTGGATTGGTAGGGCCTTCTGGATCGGGAAAATCAAGTTTCATTAAATTGTTACAGCGTTTTTATGTGCCACAGTCAGGCAGAATTTTAATTGATGGCATAGATATTGCGCGTGTGCGCCAGTCTGATTTGCGGGAAAAAATTGCTTTAGTGCCGCAGGAAGCTGTGTTGTTTCATCGGAGTTTGGCGGAAAATATTGCTTATGGTCGGCCAGATGCCACACCAGAGCAAATCGCGCAGGCTGCTCAATTAGCCAATGCCGCTGGTTTTATTGATAGGCTACCAGAAGGATATCAAACGCTGGTGGGTGAGCGTGGCGTAAAGCTTTCAGGAGGAGAGCGCCAGCGCATTGCTATTGCCCGTGCCTTTTTGGCGGATGCCCCCATACTGGTGTTGGATGAAGCAACCGCCAGTTTGGATTCCGAATCGGAAGCGCTGGTGCAGGAAGCCATGGAACGCCTGATGAAAGGCCGCACCGTGTTGGTTGTGGCACACCGTCTTGCCACCGTTGTGGGGCTGGACCGGATTCTGGTTTTTGAGCACGGACAAATTGTAGAAGATGGCGCGCATGCTACGCTGATTCAGCAAAAAAATGGGCTGTATCGTCGCTTGTATGATTTGCAGTCCCTTTAAAAAGGGTAGTAGGGCAAAAAAGCCTGAAAATATGCAGATAAGGAGTTTATCGAGATTTTTATCTCTGGCGGAGGGGAAGGGATTCGAACCCTCGATACGACTTGACATCGTATAACGGTTTAGCAAACCGCCGCCTTCAGCCACTCGGCCACCCCTCCGCCGAAGAGTGCGAACATACACGACGTTTGCACCGCTGCTTTTAGGGGGTTCAACGCGTTCCGTCAAACCCCCTGAAAACTTATTTTTTTAAATTGTAGATTTTAGCCGTCTAACTGGGCTTTTAAGGCCGAATTGACCAAGGCAGGGTTCGCCTTGCCTTTGGTTTCCTTCATGACCTGCCCCACAAAGAATCCAAACAGCTTGTCTTTGCCGCCACGGTATTCAGCCACCTTATCTGCATGCTTTTCCAAAATGGCAGCAATGGCGGAATCAATAACTCCTGTGTCGGTCACCTGCCGCAGGCCTTTGCGTTCCACAATGGCATCCGGGCTATCACCCGTTTCCACCATGTCTTCAAACACTTCCTTGGCAATCTTACCGTTAATGGTGCCATCCGCAATCAGATCAAGCATTTTGCCCAAGGAAGCTGCGCTAACAGGGCTGGTTTCAATGGTGTTGCTGGTGCGGTTAAGAGCCGCAAACAGATCACCAATCACCCAGCTTGCCGCTAGCTTGCCATCGCGCCCTTTGGCCACGGTTTCGTAAAAATCAGCCACGGCCTGTTCTGCAACCAGCACGCCAGCATCGTAAGACGGAATGCCATAGTCTTTCTGGAAGCGGGCACGCTTTGCGTCTGGCAGTTCCGGCAGCTTAGATTTTAGATCATCCACCCACGCCTGTTCCACTACCAATGGCAGCAGGTCAGGATCTGGGAAGTAGCGGTAATCATGCGCATCTTCCTTGGAGCGCATGGTGCGGGTTTCACCCCGGCCCGGATCAAACAGGCGTGTTTCCTGATCAACTTCTCCGCCGTTTTCCCAGATTTCAATCTGGCGGGTGGCTTCCACCTCAATGGCCTGCATGACAAAGCGGATGGAGTTGACGTTTTTGATCTCGCAACGGGTGCGGAAAGGCTCGCCCGCTTTGCGCACGGAAACGTTTACGTCTGCACGCATGGAGCCTTCTTCCATGTTGCCATCGCACGTGCCCAGATAGCGTAGAATCTGGCGTAGCTTACGCAGGTAAGCCCCGGCCTCTTCTGGTTCGCGAATATCGGGTTCGCTCACAATTTCCATCAGGGCTACGCCTGCACGGTTCAGGTCCACAAAGGATTTTGAGGGGTCCTGATCATGTAGCAGCTTGCCAGCGTCTTGTTCCAGATGCAGGCGGGTAATGCCAATCTGGCGTGTTTCACCGCTCTGAAGTTCAATTTCGATAGAACCCGTGCCAATAATCGGGTGCTCGAACTGGCTGATCTGGTAACCCTGTGGCAGGTCGGCGTAAAAGTAGTTTTTACGGTCGAACCGGCTGAACAGGTTGATCTGGGCATTCAGCCCCAACCCGGTGCGGATGGCCTGCGCCACGCATTCCTTGTTGATAACAGGCAACATGCCGGGAAAGGCTGCGTCAACCAAGCTAACCTGAGTGTTCGGGTCTCCCCCAAATTTTGTAGAAGCACCAGAAAACAGCTTGGACTGGCTGATAACCTGTGCGTGCACTTCCAGCCCAACCACAATTTCCCACGGGCCGGTTTTACCTTCAATTACGTAGCTCATGCGCCTGCTCCCGCATGTACGGACGGAAGGTGCGTAAAGCCCGCCGCCGCTTCCAACGCGCCGCCAATAGACAGCACGGTTTCTTCATCAAAATGTTTACCAATCACCTGCAACCCTAGCGGCAGACCATTGCCATTAAGCCCCACCGGAACAGAAAGGGCAGGCACACCGGCCATGCTGGCGGGTACGGTAAAGATGTCGTTCAGATACATCTGCACCGGGTCATCCATGTTTTCACCCTGCGCAAAGGCAGCGGATGGCGCGGTAGGGGTAAGCAGCACATCTACGTTTTCAAACGCCTGTTCAAAATCGCGCTTGATAAGGGTGCGCACTTTCTGGGCTTTCAGATAGTAGGCATCGTAATAGCCAGCAGAAAGCACATAGGTGCCCATCAGGATACGGCTGCGCACTTCTGCCCCAAACCCTGCGGCGCGTGTGGCCTCATATACACCATCCAGTGTGGGGGCATCCTTACGAATGCCAAAGCGGATGCCATCATAACGCGCCAAGTTGGAGGAACATTCAGCCGGGGCAATAATATAATATGTGGTCAGGCCGTATTTGGTGTGCGGAAGAGAAACGTCCACAATCTCGCAGCCCGCTTCTTTCAACCACGCAATGCCCTTTTCCCACATGGCCACAACTTCTGCAGGCAGGTTGGGAGAACGATATTCTGTGGGAATACCCACGCGCAGGCCTTTTACGCTTTTGCCAACAGCTTTGCTAAACGCGGGAACAGGGCGGTTGGAGCAGGTGCTGTCTTTTTCATCAAAGCCAGCCATGGCTTCCAGCATCAGCCCGGCATCTGCCACGCTGCGTGTCATAGGGCCAGCCTGATCGAGCGAGCTTGCAAAGGCAATGGTGCCCCAGCGGCTGCAACGGCCATAGGTGGGTTTAAGCCCCACAATGCCACAATAAGCAGCAGGCTGACGGATGGAGCCACCTGTATCCGTGCCTGTAGCAGCAAGGCCCAGCCCAGCAGCAACAGCAGCGGAAGACCCACCGGAAGAGCCGCCCGGTACAAGTATAGCGGAGGGATCATCCTTGCGCTTCCACGGGCTTGCCACTGGCCCGAAAGCCGAGGTGATGTTGGCAGACCCCATGGCAAATTCATCAAGATTGGTTTTGCCGAGAAAGACCGCGCCAGCTTTTAGTAGGTTGGCCGTAACTGTGCTTTCATAAGGCGGCACAAAGTTTTCCAGCATTTTGCTGGCAGCCGTGGTGCGCACACCTTTGGTGCAGAACAGATCTTTTACACCAATGGGCAGGCCATCCATAAGCCCGGCAGTGCCTGCGGCATAGCGGGCATCTGCCGCATCTGCCGCAGCCAATACGGTTTCTTCAGGCAGCACGGTAATATAGGCGTTGAGCACCGGGTTGAGGCGGGCAATGGCGTCTAGTTGGGCTTTGGCCAGCTCCCGTGCAGAAAATTTGCGGGCGGCAAGCCCTTCACGCGCTTGGGTGAGCGTCAGTCCGGTTAGCATTATTCCACCACCTTGGGTACTGTATAGAAGGGGCCAGATGTTTCTGGCGCGCAGGCCAGCAGGGCATCACGGTAGTTGCCGTCTGTTACCTTATCTTCGCGCTGGCGCAGGGTTTCTGTTTCTGTCCCCACCATGGGGGGAACGCCTTCCACATCCACTTCGGCAAGCTGGTCAATCCAGCCCAGAATACCGTTCAGCTTCTGGCGTGCGGCTTCAAGCTCATGCTCTTCCAGCCCGATACGGGCCAGTTTGGCAATGCGGCGGGTGGTCGCAAGGTCTAGCGACATGAAAGCGGACCCCTCTTTTCTTGATCTCAATAGGAAGAAAGCACCTAGCATAATCGCGCGAAAGGCAACATACCGTCCGTATGACACTGCTTAGCCTGACAGACCTTGTTGCAACCCTGCCCAGACACGCACGCCTGCTAGGGATAGACCCCGGCAAAAAGCAGGTGGGGTTAGCGCTTTCCGATGTTTCCCGCATGGTGGCCTCACCATTTCAAACAGTAAAGCGCGGAAAATTAGGGCAAATGGCCAGCTTTATTCGTGATCTTGCTACAGAACACGAAATTGGCGGTATGGTTGTGGGAATTCCCCTTTCTTTGGATGGATCCTTTGGGCCAGCCGCACAGGCCAGTCGAGATTGGGCGCTTGCGCTTTCGGAGCAGACAGGTTTGCCCGTGTGCCAGTGGGATGAGCGTCTTTCCTCATCCGCAGTGAATCGTATGCTTATTGATGAAGCCGATCTTTCCCGTGCGCGGCGGGCAGAAATGGTGGATCGGCTGGCTGCGGCATATATCTTGCAGGCTGCGCTGGATTCTTTGCCGCGTTAAAGCGTGTTGGGCGCTGCTGCCACGGATGTGGCGTACATTTGCCATAAAGCCTTTGGATACTTACCTTTAATGATAAGGTTTTCACTTAAGAGGATGTATTTCGTGTCTAATTATTCTTTTCGGACGGCCGCTACAACTCTGCTGGGTGCTGCCATGTTTGCTCTGAGCCTGCCTTGCGCTCACGCTGAAGAAGGTGTGCTGGGTCGCGCGTGGGATAACACCCGCGAAGGAACCGAGCATGCTTGGAACAAGACCAAGGAAGGTACGAACAAGGCTTGGGAAAAGACAAGCAACGGCACAGAAAAAGTGTGGGACAAAACCAAGGACGGTTCCCGCAAAGCTTGGGACAAGACCTCCGAGGGCAGTGAAAAGGCATGGGATAAGACCAAAGAAGGCACCCATAACGCGTGGGATAAAACCCGCGAAGGAACCGAAAAAACTTGGGACAAGACCAAGGAAGGTTCTCATAAAGTTTGGAACAAGACGAGCGAAGGCACTGACAAGGTTTGGGATAAAACCAAGGATGGTTCTCGCAAAGCTTGGGACAAAACAAGTGAAGGGACAGAGCGCGCTTGGAACAAAACCAAGGAAGGCACAGAGAACGCTGCGCACGATGTTGGCCGGTGGGGCCAGAAGACGTTCTCTGACGATAAAAAATAACGCTGCATAACGGCACAAAAAAGCCCGCGCTACCTTTGAGGGTAGGCGGGCTTTTTTGTTATTTTTGATGGAAACAGAAAGGCTTAATGTTTGATATGTGATGCTTTACGCATTTTTAAATTGAGTAAAGCTTGAAGTAATTTGCGAAAAGATTTTTGTATTTGCAGCCAATATGCACCAAATGCTGTCATTCTGGCCTCCTGCTTTTCTTAGTCATTATTTCTAAGAATAAGCAGGAATGATGGCCTGACTATGACATTACATTTAGGGTGACTCCTTATGAATGCTATAAATTGGTAACAGAACAAAAAAGGCGGCCCGGGAAGGGCCGCCTTTTTGCTTGAAATACTGCAACAAAATGCAGATCAGGCTTTTGCTTCTTCCAGTAGAATCTGTTCGATAATATCCAGACCCTCATCAACCAGTTCATCAGATGCGGTCAGCGGTGTCAGAATACGGATTGTTGCGCCCTGCACACCACATGCCAGCAAAATCAGACCTTTTTCACAGGCGCGGGCACATAGTTTGGAACCAAAACCCTTGCGTTGTTCCACACCCGCATGGCGTTCCAGAATATCAAAAGCAACCATTGCGCCCAGCCCACGCGGCATGCTGATAGGCAGCATATCTGTGCGCTTATGCCAGCTTGCAATACGGGCCTTCAGGCGTTCACCCATGTTATTGGCACGGTCAAGCAGCTTTTCTTCCTCAATAATGTCCAGCACGGCCAAACCTGCTGCACAACCCAGAGGGGCACCTGCATATGTGCCGCCCAAACCACCCGGAGGAACAGAATCCATCAGTTCTGCACGGCCAATCACACCGGAAAGTGGAAAACCACCTGCCAGAGATTTAGCAATGCACACCAGATCTGGTTCTACGCCGGAATGTTCAATTCCAAACAGCTTGCCAGTACGGGCAAAACCACTCTGCACTTCGTCGGCAATCAGTTTGATGCCGTGCTGATCACAAATAGCGCGGAGCTGCTTGAGCAGTGCTGTAGGGGCAACCCGGAAGCCACCTTCCCCCTGCACGGGCTCAATAATAATAGCAGCCACATTGTTGGGGGAGATATCAGCCGCAAATAGGAAGTGCAGCATTTTCAAGCTGTCTTCCACCGTGATGTCATGATTATCGGGGAAAGGGATGTGGTACACTTCGCCCGGTAGCGTGCCAAAAGGTGCTTTGTAAGGCAGTACTTTACCCGTAAGCGCAGAAGCTAACAGTGTGCGGCCATGGAAGCCACCGCAGAACGCAATGACACCGTTACGGCCTGTTGCAGCGCGAGCAATTTTTACGGCGTTTTCTGTTGCTTCTCCACCCGTGGTGAAGAAAATGGTTTTGGCATCGCCAGAAAACGGGGCGCGGGCGTTCAGCTTTTCGGCCAGCTCAATATAGGGCTCGTAAGCAGAAACCTGAAAAGCTGTGTGGGTAAAGCGATCTAGCTGCTTTTTAACAGCATCCATCACTTTTGGGTGGCGGTGGCCAACGTTCAGAACGGCAATGCCGCCTGCAAAATCAACATAGCGTTTGCCTTCCACATCCCATAGTTCAGCATTTTCTGCGCGATCTGCAAAAACGGGGGTGGAGGTGGCAACACCGCGTGGCACAGCATGGGTGCGGCGGTTCAGAAGGTCTTTATTCGTGGCCATTAATACGGGCTCCCGGGAACTATGTTGCGGGCAAAGTTATTTCTGTTCCGTAAAATGTTTCACACAGGAGGGGGAGGAGATTTTTTGTTGCCTCTGTGGTGATAAAAGGTCACCACTCTTTGAGAGCATATATACCGTTCCGCACAATGCTTAGCTGCCATTAGGGCAGAGAGGGGGTGTTCTGCGTTTCCAGTTCCACCTGTTCCAAAAGCCAGTTTCGGAATGTGATGAGGGATTTTTTCTCCCACGTGGCTGTGGACGCGCGCAGAAGATAAGCCCCCAAAGCTACTTCTCGCAGTGGGGTTTGCGTTGGTTGCACCCGCACCAGATGGCCTGTTTCAAGATCATTCCCCAGCAGGAAAATATTGCCCAAAGCAATCCCTTCTCCCGCGCGGGCAGCAGCCAGTGTGATGTGGGCCTGCCAAAGGCGCGTTGCGGCAGGCAGTTTTGTGCAGGCAACATTCTGCGCATGAAACCAAAGTTTCCATTCGGCTTCATCTTCTTCCTGCAACAAGGGTGCGCGGAGTAAATCTGCTGTTGTGCGGGGCTGTCCTCCCAGTTCTGTCAGGCAGAGGGGGGCAGCTACCGGAAAAACATCAGGCCGGGCAATAATCATGCTGCGTGTGTTGCGGGGTTCTGCTAACGGCGCATCATCTCGCACATAGCCGATATGAGCATGATTATCTGTTTCCACGCCGGTAACATGGAACGCCGTGTTGGCATCTACCGGGCGCAGCATAATTTCTAGTTGAGGATGTGCGCGCCGAAAAGTGGAAAGCCGTGGTAGCAGCCAATGGTAAGCAAAACCATGCGCACAGGTAATGGTAAGGGGCGGCGTATGGTTGCGAATATCTGCCGTAGCTGTGGCCAGTTCTTCTAATAGTGGGGTTATGCGGGAATAATAGGTGTGGCCTGCTAATGTAAGGGTGCCTGTTTCCTTATCCCGCAAAGGGGTGCCCAGAATATTTTCCAGATCTCGAATATGGCGGCTGATGGCTGCGTGATCCACACGCAGCTCTGCTGCGGCGCGTCTAATTCCGCCTGTGCGTGCAAACGCCGTAAAGGCGTTGAGCATGGCAAGAGGTGGAATGCGGTATCGTTGGTCCATAAGCCGCCAGTCAGGGGTAAGGTGTGGAGGAACTGGTGGGTTAAAATGCGGCTGCTGGCAAGAGTTATCCATGCAATTCAGGCAAAGATTGAAATGTGAGGCAAAAATAAGGTAAGGGTTGCGCCATCTTGCAACGGTCCCGCGCAAGCGGGTTTGAAAGGGAATGCCGGAGGTTCTGTATCAGAACCAAGTCGGCAACTGCCCTCGCAACTGTAGGCGGAGAGCATATTACTCCTTGGTCGCTTTAAAGTGGCAGCCACTGATGGCAGCATCGGGAAGGCTGAGTAACGTGCGATGACCCGCAAGTCAGGAGACCTGCCGTTGTTGTCTTGTTTAACCGCCGGGCGAGGGAATCGGAGGTGGATAGTGTACTATGCTTACTCCTCTGCCTTTGGCAGGTTTTTCCTTTAATTCTTCCTGTTGTTTTGCCTTCACGCTGCACGGTGAAGCGTAACAATGCCTATCTTTACAAACAGAACTTGGAAGAAATTTCCGTATTCTCTGCATTGCTTGCTTCTGGCCGGAGGTGTGTTGGGCAACTTGCCTGCCTTAGCGCATGGTGAGGAGACGCAGATTGAGCAGGATCGTCGTCGGTTAGGCAATTCTGGGCCTTTGATTGAACAGATTGACCCGGCCACGGTGCGGGATTCCCAACGCGCATCCGAAGATGCGGCTGCCGAGAAAAAGGGCGATGACACACCCGACATGAGCGACCACCTGCTGGGCAACATGTGGGGCGCGCGTGACTGGATGGCCAAACACGGTATCAGCTTTGACATTCAGGAAATAGATGAACTGTGGGGCAACGCCACGGGGGGCTCGGCCTCGGGGGCTGATGGCGCCAGTGGATCAGGCACCGGCCCTGCCTATGATGGGGTAACCATGCCTACCCTGACAGTGGATCTGGAAAAGCTGATCGGCCTGAAGGGCGGCACGTTCAATGTTAGCGCCCTTCAGTTGCGTGGGCGCTCTATTTCGCAGGACCATCTGGCCAACTTCAACCCCGTCAGCGGGTTTGAGGCCGATCGTTCCACCCGTCTGTTCGAGCTGTGGTACCAACAGTCTTTTCTGGATGGCAAGCTGGACGTCAAGATCGGGCAGCAGGATCTGGATACAGAGTTCCTGATCAGTGATTACGGGGCGTTGTATCTGAACTCCAACTTCGGCTGGCCCATGGCGCCATCGGTCAACCTGTATGCGGGTGGGCCATCCTGGCCGCTCTCTTCCCCCGCCATCCGTATCCGTTACCGTCCAACAGATAAGTTCACCTTCATGTTTGCCGCAGCGGATGATAACCCGCCGGGCAACCGCAACAACTCCTTTGGTATTCAAAACGGGGGCAACAGCGCAGACCCCACCAACCAGAATACCCATGATGAGGATGGCGCCAACTTCAACATGGGCACTGGCGCCCTGCTGATTACCGAACTGCAATATGCCCTCAACCCCCAGCCTGATGACATGTCACATGTCACCAAGGATCCCGGCCTGCCAGGCATCTACAAATTGGGTGGGTATTACGATACCGCCAAGTTCCCTGATTATCGTTACAACAATCAGGGCAAGCCACTGGGGAGTGCGGCTGACACCACGGGCATTCCGCGGTGGGATCGGGGCAACTGGATGGTCTATGGCATTATTGACCAGATGATCTGGCGGCCCTCGCTCCAGTCTCCGCAGTCTGTGGGTGTCTTTGCACGCGCCACGGGTAATGGTGGGGATCGGAACATGATCAGCTTTGCCATTGATGCGGGTATCAACCTCAAGGCTCCGTTCAAGGGGCGTGACAATGATACGGTGGGTCTGGGCTGGGGCATTGGCCGGGCTTCTTCTGGCCAGCGGCGGTATGACCGTAACTCTGGTGCGCCTGTGCAGGGTAATGAAAACCATCTGGAACTCACCTATCAGGCGCAGGTCACGCCTTGGTGGGTCATGCAGCCAGACTTCCAGTAT
>VNJR01012303.1:0-57948 GCA_008042585.1 Drosophila punjabiensis | reverse complement strand
TGTTGTTGTAATTGTTGTTGCTGCCTCTGAGCAGAGTTGCCTCTGCAAAGCCATAAAAAAGATACACGACTGAGCGGCGCGTGCGGTTTCCAAGCTCGACAACTCTGGGGCTCGAAATCTCAAAACCAGTAGCACTTTTCTCGACGGCGACAGAGTAAAAAAAAAAAAATGAAAAAAAAAGAAAACGAAAAATACAAAATAAAAAGCAGTGGAAAATAAAGCAAAATAATGCTGACTTCTGGAGATTGCTGTGAGTTCTGTTGAGCTAATAAGTCGGACCTCGGCAAGCAAAAGAGTAAATAAAGATAATCCAGTAAGGGAATATAGAATATCTGGACATAATACTATAGACTTAAAGTATCAATAAAATGCTAGAAAATAATTGAAATT
The DNA here is from genome assembly GCA_008042585.1 of Drosophila punjabiensis. Lineage (NCBI taxonomy): Eukaryota > Metazoa > Arthropoda > Insecta > Diptera > Drosophilidae > Drosophila > Drosophila punjabiensis. The sequence continues at coordinate 57,558 of VNJR01012303.1, read as the reverse complement.
TATCCCCCATAATACGTATTCCCAACTTCGATCAGTATTTGATACCTTTATAACTCTCGATTTGAGGGTCTGAAGGTAAAGCAAACTGGTTTTCTGCGTGAAAATACACACGTATGATCACTTCTACGGTTCGAAATGCTCCATAATTGGGGTTCTAGTTGTAGAATTTCGACTGTATATAGAAATCGGATGGCGATGGGGAGCCGTGGCGTAGATTAGACTGAACTTTCCCAAAAGGGGAAGTGGATGGGATGGATGTTTGTAAGGCCCGCCTGGTTACTATGGGGCGTAGTATCTGTGGAATACAAAATAAATAAATGGCATATTCCACATCGCACACATACAGCTGCGGACACAGATACGTTCGCCATGCAAATTTGCGCTCTCTTGCGCTCTCCGGCTAAAAGTATCTCAAATGTTAAGCTCAACTCTTTCGCCGTGAGAGCGGCCGCTGCCTCTCTCTCTCTCACTCTCCAGCGAGAGCGCTAGGTTCGCGGCGAATTGGCTGTTCGGCTCTCACAGATACAAATGCATTCGCCTTCGTTTCGCCTTCGCCTTCGCTTCGTTTCGTTTCGCTTCGTCTTTTTTATGAATGAAATGAACGCTTCGCGATTATAATGAATGGAAATGGAGGTCTGCCGCCGCCGCCGCACTGCCAACGCCGACAGCGCCGTCGGCCTCGCTCAGTGTGCGCAAACACAAAAATTGCCTTTGCCGCCGCGTGACTTTCATTGACTTTGCAAATTAAATAAGTGGGGAAAAACAACAGGGGAAAATGTATGTAAAATATATAATTAATTATTTTCCATTGATTCGGTTAGTGTGCACTTTTTTGTATTTTTTATTTTTGTACTTCACTTCACTTGTTTTTTATTTTTTGATAGCTTAAAGCAGACGTTTCGTTGGACTTCGTCTTCGCCGCAGACGAGGCGTCGCCATAAATCAGCATTACAATACAAAAAAAAAAAACACATTGTACACATAAAAAATAAAACTTGCTTAAATCTGTCTACCTATGGCTAATATTTACCATCGTAAATAATAACATTATAAGGTATATTACTATATTTAGATGGGTCTTTTTTTAAATACATTTTTTCAAGAGTTTTTTTTTGTTTTTTGCAAAAAGATTTCAGCCAAAAATAATAATGACTACAATTTTAGATTACCCATTTTAAAAATAAATAAATCAAATTTAGATTTAGATTGTGGAGAAAATAATACAAAATTAATTACCTAATAAATTAAAGAGGAAATAATTCAGAATTAAAAGTACAAGTTAAGGGTAATACAGCCAATCGTTATGACTTTAAATAGATAAAGAAATATTATATTTCATCTATTCCTGCTATTTAAAATTACTAAATTGTTAAATTAAAGAATGTAATCAGTTTCACATCAATTAATGCATGTATACGATTTTTAATTAAATCTTAATAATAAGTTTTAATAATAATTAAAATTAGCAAAAATTCATATTTTTTCTTATTAATTCTACAGACATATTTTTTCATTTGCTAGTAACAGAAAGTCTCCAAAGTTACTTAAAAAAAATGCTTTATCATACAAAACAAAATTAGAAAATAAAAGTTGCATGCATTTTCACAGGGTTTTTTCCATTTTACTATCATTTTCAATTAAAAACCCACTTTAAAATGTAAGAAAAGAATAATCTGTCTTCTTTTATTTAATTGTTAATTCTTTTAACCCAATTTTACAAAAGCTTAGGTTAAAGGGTTAAGTTATATAGCTATTCCTTTTTTAATTAAAAAAAAAATACAAAAAAGTCATTCCATTTACAAAAAAATTATATCGTCATAGAACATATTCCAAGAAATCCGCGGGAAACATTGTCACACGATTTTCTCCACTTTACTGCCATTTTCGTTTAAAAATTCATTTATTTTTTGTCAAACAAATTTTTATATCGTTCTTACATACTATTTTTAGTTTTTAAACCCTATTTCAATCACTAAATTATTTTCCCCATGTGTATATCTGGCAATTTTTCGATGAGACTGCCCAGACTGGCTGGCGTAATGAAGTCTTGACAAAATCGAAACGATTTCGTGGGCGTGGGCGTTCCACATTTGGCCAGATCTAGTCACAAAAACTAAGCTAAAATCGGATGGAGATGTGGCGATGTGGCGATGGAAATGAGACATTTACATAACGCCTCATTTGAGGCAAGTTGAGGCAAGGCGTACAACAAGTTCTGTTTGGGGTTTTTCCCCGAAATCGGGCCAAACTTATATGTTAATCGGAACGAATTTGGCCCATCTGGAGAAGTGACTTTCACAATGGTCAAAAGCAAATTTCCTTTTTGCCAGAACAACGACAAGATTCGAGTATCTCGCAGATAAGAATATGCGTTTATCAGTAACTCGTGACTCGACTTGGCCAAATGCAAAACAACAAACAGTTTTAGGCATTGTTTTTGTTGGTTTGCTAAAAATATTGATAATACAAAAAAAAAAAAGCGGGGGTAAATATTTATTATACGAGAAACGTATTTCCTTGGCTGGATTTATAAGATATTTATAGCCCGCTGAATAACTACTAAAGGCTGATAGGGAAATAACTACAAACAAGTGACACCTGTTTACCTGTATTATCTTATTTCCGTTTTCTCAGAATTTTGATAATATTTTAGGCCCATTCCTGGGAATGTTTATAAGTTTTTTAAGCCTTTTACGCTTTATTTAGCTAAAAATGTGACTAACTTTTGTCTTTATAAGATTTTTAACTACTTTTAATCTAAAGTTTGAGAAATAAATATATTTTGAGACTCACAAAATTTTTAATAATAGTTTTTATATATTGTGTGAAAGTTTTTTTTGTAGTTTATATTTAAAATATTTATCTGGCTCATGCTTAAAATATTTCACTTATTACGTTAAATAATAACTAAAAAAAATTAATGACTTAAGTTTACAACATAATTTCTCTTAAAAATTTTGGTTTTTAATATCATTTCAAACTAAAATTACAAATTACGACACTATACAGCTTAAGTACTCTGTTTAAAAACCCTTCTGCGCTTCATACAGTAAAAAGATTAACTAAAATAAAAACTAAAGCCTAAGACCAATTTGTCATCAATGCAAATGCCAACATAAAATGCAAGACTTTATGCCATTCATTTGCTAAGAAGAAATAATAAATAAATAAAACATTTAAATTACAGCCAAGTCTGGAACTGTTCGACAAGCTCAAAGTAGGCTCAAAAATCAAAGACCAAAAATCAAATATAAAAAATCAAAAACTAAGTGGAAGCCGCCGCCGTGGCGCTTTCCCTCCCGACGGAGTTTCATGAGCCGACGGACGGGAACAAAAACTAACGCAAGCAATTTGTGGAGGAGTTCGGCGGAACCCCCACATGAAAAACTATTTAAAATTTGTGTTTATTTATTTTAGTTTTTTCTCCCCCTCTCTTCTCCCTATCAATATTTTAGCTAAACAAATTTGTGACAAACGCAAAATGACGACGGCGGCAACGCCAACTCGCTTCCGTTGCCATCGATGGAGCGAGAGAAAAGAGGGGCAGAAATACAGTTATTTTTATTAAATTTAAGAGATTTATAATACAGAATGTATAATATCATTAAATTATATACTTAAAAATTATTTTTAGGATATATCATATTTGTAACAATATATCAAAATTTTGTCCGTAGAAAAAATTTAAATACATCCTTATTTATTCTTTTAAGATAAAGAAGATATATGAGATTAAATAAATAAAAATAGGTAGTTTTAGGAATTTACAAATACAAATAGTAGATTTTGAAGATTTTCAAATATAATAGAACTTTTCAAAAATAATTTTCAGCCTTTTTATGTAAAGCAACAAAAGAAAAACCAATTAAAAACATGGAATCTCTATTCTATATTATCGAAACCATCTGTTTGTCAGAAAAATTCTGATTTTTCTTTCAATACTTTATTTAATGCTGATTACTTAGATACAAAATGCATTAATCTATTAGACAAAAAGAAGTAAACAAGCTCAAAGATTTTTAAGATTAATTCAGTGGAGCTTCAAAGTCAATACGTAATTTTAGTAAGAATATTTCCTTAAAAATATTTTCAAAACATTTATGGATATTTGACGGTCAAGAAAGTTTTCCTTAAAAAAAATGTTCATTGGGTTTCACCAGAAACTTAAAACAGACACCTTTAGGCATCTTCCTAATCGATATTGAGAATATATTTCATGATACATATAGACATGGAAATTTTTCTACTTAAAAATGCGCTGAGTGTTCATAAAATAACAATTTTTCCCCCAGTGTAAGCCCAGAGAGAAAGAGCGTGGCAGCGTGGAGATCTGAGAAAAGCCCACAGGGAAACTGAAACGCATAGCTCATATTTTGATACTCGCATTTTCGAGCATTTCGAACAGCGGCTCGGCACGCGGGGGAGTTGCCTTTTGCCCACATGGCCACATGACTGGCCTATTCATAATATTCATAATTAAATTGGGAGAGCCCCAGCCCCCGGAGGCGCCTTAAATGGAGCTCCATGTGTGCTGGCCAAAAACTGGACACTACGGCGGAAGCCATTTATGGCGAGAAGTAAATAAAAAATAAATAAAAAATATAAAAAAAAAAAAATAAGAGGGAGATACAAAATGAGCCACTGAATGGCGGCACACCCTTTGCCTCAATAAGAAACAAAATGCCAGAAAGCTTGCCCCAGAGGATCGATGGCAGCTGGGCCCAAGGAATGCCAATGCAAAGCAGCAGATCGGTGGAGTCTTGAGTTGGAGATGGAGATGGAGATGGAGACCAGTAGCCACATCCGCTGTCAAGTCCTTTTGGGAAATTAACGCAGTTATTCACGCAATTATGTTACGCGAAAAAGGTCTCTCCAGATCGCAATGTCCCATCCGCGAACCCGAACCCAATCGCAAAAACCCAACCCAGGGCCCCGAAAAGAATAAAAAATGAAAGGAACTCACTCGCAGGGAATTGGAATTCCTGCGACGATCAGCATGAAATGTGCGCATTAGTCTTGGTCAACGCCAGGCCAGGCCAGGGCACAGCTAATTGAATGGTTCGGTTGCGGATCCAGAGGAAACCTTAACCCATTGAGCATATTATGGGAATTTTTAAAAGAATAAAAAAGATGCAGAATGGATACGAAATTAGTATTAAGAATTTATCAAAGTTCAGCCATGAAGATACAATATAATAGCCACAAAGAATACATTATAAAGATACATTATAATAAATAATTCAAAGAAAGTTTAAAAAATTATAAACAAACTAATATTTTTATAATATCTTCCATTTAAGACTATAAAATTGTTAAAATTTAAATTTATTCCTCAAAAACTTCAAAGTTTAAATATTTTAGAATATCTTCCACTTGCTACTCTATGAAGAGAAATTTTTTCCCCAACAGCTAAATCCCTTTTTGAATTGAAGGACCATTAAGGTGTTCTATGCTTACTTTATTCAAATATTTTATTTAAACTTGTTTTTTGTAATCAAAATATTTTTTATTTGTTTCTTTCGTTATTTTATGCCTACTTCATTCAAGTAACTTATTTAAAATTCTATTTTTTTAAACAAAATCTAGATATTTCGAATTTTTGCACACTGTCAAATGGTTTACAACATAACTTCGTTATTTTTTTGTTGAGTACTTTCAATTAAATTAAAAGAAATAAACAGGAAAGAAAGTCAAACTAGTATTTTTATGCCTATAAAACTGAAAATAGTATATTTAATTTATATACATATCAATTTCTAAATTTATTTAAAATGTTTATACACTTGCTAAGAGGATAAGCTGAAGTTGTCATGACAGCTCAATGCTTTTACGAAATCTTTTCATATCTCAATCATAAAATCCTCTACAAAATTGTTTGCCTGTCATAAATACATTTCCTTCTCAAAAAAGGGTAAAATTTTATTATTTTATATAAGCTCCAAAGTGGAATAATCCATAAATTTCTAGCTATGTATATTTAATTTAAATATAAAAAATTTGCTGAGAGGAAACTGAAGTATTTAGTTTACAGAATCTAATTTATAGAATAGAATCTAATTTGCAAGCTTTTGCTTTAAGAAACTTTTCATATTTTAAGCCCAAATTTCTTCACTCAATTTCTAAACTGCCATAAAATATATTTTCTTCCCAAAAAAGGGTTAAAATCTTCAAATTTGATGTGAGTTCCAAAGAGGAGTAGCATCATGAGTGCCTTTGAGCTGGCATAAAAAGCAAAAGTGTGTCTCGGGCTTTCAGCCTTCGGCCGGATCTTGATTTCGCGTCATTATGATTCGCATACAGATTATACAAATTTCGTAAAAATACAAAATATATATATGTACATACTGAGCACAAAACTATATATTTTGAGTGTCTGAGGGGCCTGGTTGCCTCTTATGTTTATGAGACATCTGCAGGCAATCGCAGCAGGTCGCCGACGATGACGACGATCTTCATCCTCATCATCAGGCAAACCAATTTCATTCCGAGATTCGTTCAGCTGTCGGTATTTGTGGGCTACTGTTTCGAATTTTTCAAAGTCGCCAAATAATTTTAATGATCTGGCACAGCGCACAAAGTACTAAATTAACTTAAGAGCCTTCTTCCACTCCACTCCACTCCACTTCACTGATCTGCTCTTTGCTTTTTCTTCGCTTTTTGGCTCGCTTTTTTCCCTCTTCTCTTTTTGGGCAGTGAAAATGATTTATGGCATTCCAGAAAGCCTAAGCTAAAAAGATACAGCTTCTGATTTGCTGATTTGCCTTTGGGGCAAAGAGAAAAGAAGTCACTTTAAGATTGAAGATTGACTCAGAGTGGAGAAGGTATTAGGAAAAGAAGCAGCTGGAAATATCTAAACGATATAATATAAATAACAGAGAAATATATGCTAAAATAAATGAATACTATTTCATATATTTTGATAGTGTTTAAAATCATTTAAAAATCGTTTTAAATTGCCCAAATATTTAGGAGTTCAGTCACAGGCAGCTCATAGGTATATAGTCAAGAAAAAGCTATTGTTTAAACATTTATCTAAAAACCTTTGGTAGCTTATTAATCATTAGATTATTTCTGTTAATCAATCCTTGCAAAAAATAAACATTTGTTGTTAATAAATACCTAAATATATTTAAACACTTAATAAAATGGAAGACTTCGAAAAAATATTTGGTTCCAAATGTGTACTTCCATGTTTAAAAATGTCAACACTTTATTGTATATTTAATTAACTAAAGCCACTGGTAAGTGAGAATATGCTTTAGGTTACATTTTATTATTTAAAAATGTGGAATAAGCTTAGATTGGCATTATAAAAAGAAACCTATTCATTTAGATATAACAAACAAACGTTAAAAAATACTTCTTTTTTAAGTCAGAAGTAAGGAAATGGCTTATAATGTCAGATATTTAATAATACCCTAAAAAATAAATAAAATAAATAAATAAGGAATATGAATAAACTAGAACAAAGAGGTAAGATGAAAACATAAAGTGAATTTGCATATGTTTTCTTGGTATTAGGAACTACGAAATTGCCTTTAAATATTGTAAAAGAGACTATTTAATATTATTTACTATTTGTAAGATACTTTCTATATCTTGAAAGATATTAAAAAAGAAAAGAAATTGGAAAATAAGATAGTTTAATCGTTGTGGCTATTCAAATAATATTTTAGAAATTATAAGAAGAAAATATGAATATGAGTTAAGAATAAAAGAATATATTTATAATGGCAATGAAAGGTATAGTTAAATAAAGTTAATACTTAATACAAAAACTAAATTCTTTTAAGTCTTTTAAATTATAAATCTGACCTTTTATCAAACTACAATTTTTTTTAATAATTAAAAGATGACATTTGTTTAAAAGTTCTTAACAGCAAATCACACCTAACCTTTGTTCTATTTTTAAATTAAGAAAAAGTAAGTTTCCAATTGAGAATATTGAAGGTTGGTGGAACATTTTAGTTTGATTCTTGGGAAATCAATTGATAAAGATGGACAGGCAACAAGGAATGCTGGCTACTCACCGGGACAGCAGCCGAAGGATTAACTTGCGATGGATGAGTGTCCTGGTTCTGGTTAAAAGTTGTTCTCGCTGCCGTTTGATTCGATTGCAGGATAATTCAGATAATTTGATTAGAGTTTTGCTTCAGTTCGGGGTTCGTTTGGATTGTTTTCTGGGTCTTTTTTTTTTTTGGGTTGATTCGAGTTCAGTTGTTGCTTTGTTTTTTGGTGGCAACTGTACTTGATGATGCCTTATAGGTCAATTAATGTTGCCTTTGATTAATTGCTAAATATATATATTTTTTTCACTTATGTTTATTTTTATGGGAGTATATAGTAGGTTCACTAGTTTATGTATTTATTTCACATAGATTTATGCACTTGAAAACACTAACATTACGCATACGCCATGTGCGTACTCTGGGGACTTGGAGTTATAATTGCGCTTATTCGCTGGCTGGCTTCCTGGTAATTGCACACCACAAATGTATCTTTATATATATATACATATATCTGATGGAGCTTGGATGCTGGTATAGTTATGCTGCAACTATAGCTGACTTTTCTCTGGGAGATTGCACGTTGAATGCAGGCTGACTTTCGTCCAGTGACTGAGCCAACGGTGCACGGAACTGCAGGCCTGGCCGAAGAATTGCCGAAAAGCCACGGAAAGGGACGAGTGCCAGCCGAAGGGATCTCGTTGCGGAGGGGAATCCCCGAATGCCCAGCCGACCGGGTACGAGCCACAACGTGCGTGGGCTTCGGGCTGCCACTCGGATTCGGCTAAGGATTTCGGCAATGGAATGCTGCTCGGTGCTGCTGCAGGACTAATCCTGGTGGCTGCTTCTGGCTGCTCCTGTTCCCAGCTGAACGTGGCTCCAGGTCCGGCTCCAGTCTCCTGCTCCTGCTCCTGCTCCTTCTCCATTTATACATATATATACCCCTCTCCCCTCTTGCCTCCAGTGACCCTGAAGCTCTCAAGCCCCCCCACCGGGTTGCACGCACCAATCAAGGCTCTCCGCTCAAGGTCATACCGCTGACGGCCATTTTGGATGCACCGCCCGCCCGCGTTCAATGGCCGCCCACACGTACACACACGCCTGCATTTCCTGGGCCCAATGAGCGCCGCTCAGGCCCACTCGGTCGCCTTGGCAACGACCTTCGGTAGGCGTCGCCCTGACATTGGCCGTGAATATTTCCTTCGGGGGTTGCTGCACATCCATCCAAGGTCATTCTAGCGTCAGCTGTTTTTCAGCCAGGGTTGCCTTCGCTTAGCCTTTGTGGCGGTTAAATTCGAAATTAGATTAGCACTCTTTAATTAAAAATTGAACAAAGGCACAGGCACAGCACAAAAACTCATTTCGTTTACTGCCCCATAAATTAATCAGTGAAAACAATAAAGATTTCAATATTATTTCCAACGACATCCGGCCGAATGCGGCACCAAATTTGGCGGAGAGCCCCGAGTCCCGCCTCCCGCCAGCCAAAGTAGCAAGCAGTCAGCCACTTGGCCAGCTCCACATATATGGGCGGGACATATAAAAATATCTCTCTACTATATATAAATGTATAAATAAGAGTCTCCAGAAGGAATAAAGACTTAAAAAATTTTGGAAACTATAAAACTATATTATATAATAATAATATATACTTATAAAAAATAGTATTTTACTAATATAAATATGCTAGAAATGCATTGTAAATAAATTTAAAATTCATTGTAAATCAATTAAAAATTCATTTTTACATTATAAAAGATATTTGTAAAACAAATACAGTGCCAGAAATCTAGCTTTTAACTGATTTAAACTTTTTAAACAATATATTAATTTACTACTAATATTCGCTAATATGTTAGCTAAATTGAGGCTATAAATATGTATTAATAAAAGAAAAGCATAGCACAAATTCGCTATACAATTAATTAAAAGTAACATATATATAACATAAAGGAGAGCGTCTACTGCATAACCTTTTTTTATAACCTAATTACTTTTCAATGAAAAATTATCATATTTATGTATCAAATATTAAACAAAATAAATAAAAATAATATGAATACATGTAAAATTCAGTTTTGTATTAAGCAAATACATATAAATAGTTACTTTTTAATCAAAAATAGCTTTGCTTCAGTATTAAATATTAAATAAAATATAAAAATGTACTAATTAAATGCAAAATGAACTTTTTATCGAACAAACCCAAAAAGCTAACAAGTGAGGTAAGGTAAAAATGTGAATCATTCGATCAGAGCAAACAAAAAACGTCGAAAAAAAGCGGACTGCCATTCAATATAAAGACACAAAAACATTTGGGCAAATATATATAATATATACATATATATTTACAAATAAATGCGAGGTGAGTGTGCGGACGGAATAAAAATAAATGAAATTTCATTGTGAGATTTCATTGAACAGCAAAATGCTCAATGAGGGAAATGTATCAAAGTTGGCCCCACGCTGATGTGTGCTTTGGTTTTTTTGGCTTTCATTCGATCCGCAATAAATTCCTCGAGTGCCTGCTCCCACTGACGTCACAAGTGTCCTAGATTATGGCCGAGTGGCAGAGGTAAAGCGCCGACCTCGAGGTGAAATGTACAATGTATAAACATGAACTCGCAGACGGCCAGAAACGCACGTGCAAAATATACATTTGAAAGCCTCGTTCCGTTCCGTTCCCAATTCCATTTCCTTCCCTGGCAATTGATGGTTAATTTGTTAAATATTTGAGGCTACATCCTTTCCCCATGCCTGGGAGCTAGCATCTTCATCACATTTTTCTCAATGGCATCCCGATTGACCATCAGACGCCTCAATTTGGTCTCGTACTCCTCGTAGGGCTTGTGATTGTAGGGCTTAGCCATTGGATATATCTTAAGATCAGATATTCTCGGTGATTCTGCTCCGGCTCCTGATAGAGAGCTTGTATCTCGCAGGTTCTGCAAGTGAACTCCGTATCCTGGTGGAGAGATATCTCCAAAATTCTGAGACACATCTCCCCTGTTCTGCGAGTGAATTCCTGCTCCTGATAGAGATATATCCTCCATGTTCTGTGAGTGAATTTCAGATCCTGGTCGAGGAATATAACCCTTGTTCTGCGAGTAAGTTCCAGATTCTGGTAGAGAGATATCTCCCATGTTCTCCGATCGGAATTCAGCTCCTAATGGAGAACTAATATCTTCCCTGTTCTGCGAGTGAATACCAGATCCTGGCGGAGAGATATAACCCTTTTTGTGATAATGAACTTGCAGATGAATCGGAGGATGGCTTAACCCAGTGTCTAGTTTTTCACCTATATCCATATTCAAGTCGTCCTGATTTTGCCTTTGCTTGTCCTGGTGGCACTTTGTCTTCTTAGAACATTTAGTCTTAGGTGCAGGCTCAATATCTTCATTGGTCTCTTGGCAACTTCCCATTGGCTTCACGTTTTCCAGCTGTGATTCAATTTTCTTGACATTGCAGACAATGGAATGGATGTGTTGATTTAGAGCATCCATTAATCCGGAGATCCTGGCCACAAATTCTGCGTTGTCCTCGTTTTTATCGTCCACTCCGGTGTTACTGCAATCATCGACATTGAAATCGACCTCACCATCGTCATCGTCGTCAGCCGCTACGTCGAGATCCTCGCCATCGTCTTCATCCTTGACAGTTTTCATCCGATTCAGCTTGATGGCGGGATAGTTTTCAAACCTCACATCGTTGGGATCCTCGGCCGGACAGATTGGTATTCCCATTTGTGAGCTCCGAATCGGATTATAATCTTCAAAGTCGCTGCTTCTTGGATACTTTGACGTTTCAGGATGTTGCTGGTTCAAGGAGTAAACCGGATGCTTCTGCCACATCAGAGAGTTCAGCAGCAAACAGGCGATAATATATATTTTATTTAAAAAAGCCATAGTTTAATATTAGCAATGATTTCGAAATATATTTGTAGATATTGTGACACTCCAGAAACGGATATAAGCTCTGACATATTTTGCTTATTTAATGGCAAGATGAAAAAAAGCTGTCATTAACATTTAAAAAACAAAATTCTTCCAAAGGCTCAAATAAAGGCTTTAAATCAATATTTTTTGAAAATTGTATAGAACATAAATCCTTAAAAAAATTAAAAGTAAGAAATACTCATAACTAAAAATTAATTCATTTCAATTAGAATAGCTAAGTTTAAAATTAAATTAAATATACGATATATTAAGTTTGGAAATAAAAAACTAACATTTTTGTATGCATTTTTTGATATTTTTTATAGATTTTTAAAAATTGGAGTTCATTTTTTATATTTTTTTACATTTTTCAATAATTTTTATAACTTAATTCAGATTTTGAAAACTAACGGAAAATAATAAACAATTTTTTCGATCATACGGATTTTAACAAAGCTTTCCGTTCAAGAAAAGGGGCTATAAGTCGATATTTAGCGATTTATTTTTGGGACAAAGTAATAAACAAACATAACTAACCCAAAAATCCATTAAATTCAAAAAGTTTTTAAAAGATAATAATTTATTCCTACATTTTTTTGTGAACTTTCGGGAATTATATTTAAAAAATTTTAAAAATTGAGTAACATTTTTTGCTCTTTTAATATTTCATTATTAAATAATTAAAATTTAAACTGCGAAGCTACAAATAAGAGACATTTGGCTATCATGTGCAATTTAATGAAGTTATGCCCCTGAGAAGGAAGGCTAAAAATCGATATTATTAAATAACTAAAATTTTGGAGCATTTCTGACCATTAAAACCCTTTTAAAGCGCTGACAAAATTTTATTTTAAATTTTGTTAAGATAATATAAGATAATTAACTTTCAAAGGCAAACTGGAAACTATACGCCTTTATATATATATGTATATGCTTCAAGAAATTACTCAAATATGTGATACTAGCCTATTTATTGTATAGTATTTGATTATTATTATAAATATCAAATTTATTTTAAATAATTTATTAAAGATACTTGTAAATTTACACCATGCCCAAATCGGTCAATAATTGATTAATAGATATGTAAAGCAAAGCTATCCCTGCTCACAGATTTAAATTGTCAATTTCAATTTGACTTTTATTTCTCCTCTCCATTCTCATTATAGATATATATATATACACACATCCACAGATGCCGCGGCATTGGGCCACGCTAAGCAGTTAAGCTGGCACGCTCAAGTGGCCATGGAGTCCTTCGCCATGCGGTTCCTTTTTCCTCAATGAACCGATGCCGCCCACGCAGCATCATCAACGGAAAATGCCAAACGGAGGGAGAAGAGGAAAAAGGCAGGAAAAATAGGAAAATGCAAAAAAAAAGAAAAGAAAACTTAGCTTCCACAGTTGCGGCAGGACCCTCTATGTGTATCTGTGTGCGTGTTGCCCTAGTTCCACACAGTCCTTTTCTGTGTGGATGCCATGCTCCATAGAACGTTCGCCTTGTGAATGAAAATCCTTGTTCGCTCTCGCCCGCTCTTTCGGCTCTGTGACGGCATTTTGGGTTTGGGGCTTGGGTTCGGGTTCGGGTCCTGCGGGGATTTTTTTTCCACAACGCTGGACGGGGATGGGGTGCGGGGGGAATGTCATTCTTGAATTTTCCCCATCTTCGCGCGCGCATGTGTTCTTTCCCCTAAGGCCAGGCCAAGAAAATCAATGAATGAACATGGAGACACGTAGCCCGCGAAGGCAGGATGTGTCTTTATATTTTTCCTCAATGAAAATCACAAGCACTCACACGCCGCTCTCGATGGGCATTACATTTTTTGGCAAAGAAAATGCCGCACATTTCCTTTGAATTTTAAGTGCACCGCCACTTTGCCACTTTGCCACCTCGCATGTGCCATTTAAGACGCAATTACGTGCCAGAAATAACGTAATGCGATACGGGAGGCACTTGCAAACGGAACTCCGCGAACAACTCAATGGCAGCCACAACCCGCTGCACTTCTATTAGGTGCTTTTCTCATTTTTTATTGCCTTTTTTTTTACTGACCATTTTTTGGCCGTTGAGACACTTTTCAGAAACTGTTGTACGAGTATATATAGTTGGATATATTGTTAACAGCTGAAATCTTTATATTTTATGTTTTGAAAAAATTTAATTGATTTGATAATTTAAAGAGATTTTTGGGGAGATTATTTTTTAAGCTTAAGTGTAAAAAATATATTATAAATAATAATAAAAAATTATATATCTATCTAAAAACAGTTTATACATATTTTCCCCAGCATTATATGCTTACAATTAAGTTTGAAGACTCCTTAAATAAATTTAGATTAAAATTCATTTAAAAGGCCAATCTGTCTGCACCACAAAATCTTAAACTCTCATTTTTCAGCATTTATATTTATATATTCATGTTTTTAAATATATAATATAAAACAAAATAAAATAGATCGTTGAACAAACTTGTTAAAAATTTAGTTACCTTAACCTAGCCTCTGCTAACACAAAAATTGTAAGTGTTGCCTCAGCACCACTGCTTTAAATCAACAAAAAATTTTATTCGAAAGCAAAAACATACAGCAATTTAAATATATATTTAATTACTCCTAACAAAATTAACTTTAACTATCTATTTATTAATATTATATGATTTAATTTGTAGCAACGTTTGTGTTGCAAAATATGTATATAAAAGTAAGTCTAGGCATTTCCCTTTAGAATAAACCTTGCGCCTCATAAAAAAACAACTTATTCTGAAAGAACTTAACCCAAATCTTAATCTAAACTTAATCTTAATTATCTAAATCTCTATTCTTCTGTAGCCCCTTTTTCGCCTGAAGCTCGCATTGTAAATAAATGTACCATAAAAATACTGTCACCACCTTAAAAGCATTAAATCCTTTCCATTATGTCCACTAAAGCATTAAGCACAACTTACCTTGACTGTTAATTGACCCGCTTCACCAGCTTATCCAATATTAATCGACAGATTCTCCTTGGAGACAAAAAAAACCTCCTCTTTTCGCAGCTGTACAATACACATATATCTGGCTATTCAAGCTGGAGAGCAGCAGCAGCCCCATTAATGGCACTGGCACTTGACAAAACATTAGCTCGAGGACGAATGCCTGGCAGGGTATACGAGGATATATACCACACACTTGGCCCACTTGAGCCCGGTTGAAGGATACTTGCAGGCAGCATTTGCGTCATTCACAAAACTGAGCTGCGTCTCGTAACTTTGCAGTGGCTGCGGCTGCTGGCTGCTGTTGCTGCGACACAATTGTCCTTGGGGTGAACGAACCTCGTTGACGGATGACCCAGTTTTTTGGACTGCAGGCAGCAGGCAGGCAGGCAGGACTCCCCCATTCATCGGCATCCTTGGCGCGTTCAATGACACACAGTGTGCAGCAGCAGCAGCAGCAGCAACAAAGAGCGGCAGCAGTAGCAGCATCAGCAGCAGCAGCAGCATGTTAGATATGAATGAAAAACGGACCTCTGCGCATGCCAACTAGGTCAATATCCTTTTCACCGATGACGTCACCAGTGACACAGTTAAACCACAAACACAATCACAATCACATTTTTTTTTTCATTTTGTTTTGCATAGCTTAACTTTTCTCCTGTTGTTGCATTTTATTCTAGGTTGGCATTAACAAAAATCGCAGGCAATAAAAGGGGGTTTTGGGTCGAGGTTTTTAGGTTTGTGTAAAGAGAGAGTTTTACAAAAAATTTGATTTAAAACCATTATAACAGAGTACTCTTTAAGCGACTACGACTGCGACAAGTACAATGACTGTTTTTTTTAGAAATGAAACTAAGCTTAAGAAGAAAGGATCCAGATCCTCTTGAGAACGAGGATGAGGACACACCACAAGCGCGCACAGTCTGTAGTTTAATTAGTTTCTTTCACTTTTGTTTTTCTTATGTTTTTTGCTTGTACGTTTAAGCTGTTGATAATTTTGGCAATCGAATTTATTTACAAGATCTCAAAGAGCTTTTTCAGTTCCACCATCAGCGACCAGTCGGCCTTGATCAGGTCATCGCGGAAGTAATCCTTGCAGGCATCGATGCTCTGGCGTGAAATCTGTAAAGGGAAAGAGATTGAAAGGATTAATAAAATAATAAAGGGATTAAAAACACTTCATTTAAATGGGAACATTTTAAAATGTATAAAGAATTACCTAAGTATGATTTAACCTTAACATTTCATACCACAATAACTTTATATTCCATTTAAAATTCATTGACATTAGAAAGTATACTCTATTTTAACCAAATTTATCAATTTCAAAGCCCCAATTTGCTAATTAAAAACTCATTTAAAGAGAAATCACCATCCTATAACGAGTTTGTAATACATTTTTTAATTTTTCCATTAGCGTGTGCCTTTAAATGCATATTAATAACACGCTGCGCTACACATAAATCATTTTGCATTATGGATTCAGCTAAAATGTATAATTGGAACGTGCCAATTGTCATATATAACTCCCACCGATTTCTCGGGGAAGCACGGTTATGAGATTCAGGATGCGGCTGCTCCATCAATCAAGCAACGGGGCGGCACGTGTCGTTGGTGTCTCGACTTCACTACCTCCTGCCTCCTCCTCGCTTCAGACCCCCGACATATGGCGCATAACAATTAAAATCATTTTTAACAATATTTTTTCTTCCATCTTTTTTCGTATCCGATTCAGCTTTAGGTTTACTTTATGCCCCAGCAACGCTTTATCGAAGCTATTTTAGTGTCGCCATTTTTTATGGGGCTTTTTTAATGCGTTTTTTAATGCCTCCTCGCGTTTATGGCGACCAACGGCGACGGGAGACGGGAGACTGGAGGCTTCCCAGTCTCAAGACCTTATGAATAGTTCCACTTTCGGACCCCCTAAAAGACCCTTGATAAAGAGCCTGCTTCTTCTTTTGTCTGCTGTCCGCGCATTTATTCCCCCGCTTAATTATTATTTTTATACCCATTCGTAGCTGCTCTTTTTTGTTGTATATATCCTTTTTTTTTTTGTTATTTTTTGGCGCATCGCATATTAATTAGGCCCGATCAATGCTTTTGATTATTGGAAACGTATAATATTTATGGTACAAAAGATTTCTCTAAACGATAAGGCGGGAATAAAGCCTCTCAAGGAGTCCCCATTTATGGCCCTGCATATTAAAGCGAATGGGCGAGTCTTTTGTACGCTCAACTCTCGAGAGTTGAAGGATATCGGAGAAGTCGTTAAAGACAGAGCCTGAATTTAAGTATATATTGATTGGTTATCTATGGAGCTTTATTTTTAAGGCCTCTTTGGGCTTGGGATTTGATGTGGAAATAACAAATTCCATATAATTTATCGAGGTTCTTAGGAACCGATAGAGCTATCGATGCCATGTTTCGATATTTTTAGTTTTTTAATATCGGATTGTTTAAATATATTTAGGAAGGATCTTTTAGCTATATATATGAAAAAGAGATATTCACTGAAGTATTAAAATTGACTTCTAAAATACAGTATTTTATTTTATTTATCAATCTATCGATATATTTAAGCAAAAATATATCGAGTACTTGTTTGTATCCATTATTTAACCAAGAGTGTTTATATATCTTTACAAATATTAAATAATTAATAAATATAATATGTTATAATCAAAGACAAGTATTTTCAGTTTTGCTTTGGTAACTGTTAATCGTTATATATCGATAACTTTTTGATAGGTTTGCCTTTCCCTTGATATTAAATATTATATACGAAGAAAAGTTTACTTTAGTTCCCCTTTAAAGACTATTAATCGACATAAATCGATCACTTATCGATAGGTCACCCTTCTGTTTGCCATCTCTAACTTCAAATACTTATTTATAACTTCCCCTTGATGAGTTTCCAGCATTCAGATCAAATTTCACAGAAATTTCGCCCACAAACTTGACACACGCATTACAACCTTAATCGGTGCTTTAAAGTTTCCTCAACTGTGGTGCAATTTCCACTTGATTAGCTTGCTCCGAAAACCCATTAAGCCCCGACCTAATCCAATCAGTTTCAACTAATGGCTGCTATTTTTAGAACCCCGACACAAGGCCTTGCCCAAAAAGCCGCAAGGCCGAAACAACAGTTTGACCTCAGCTTCATTTTCCGAAGGGGGCAGTTGAGGGGGAGGGGCTTAGCTTTTCCAAAGGGGTTGAGCTTTGCAATGGGGGTTCTCTGCTCCATTTTTGGGTCGCCGAATGCGTCACTGAGCTGATAAAACGGCGAACACACAAATTAAAGCCGAAAAGAAAAAGAAAGAAGTAAAAAAAAAAAATATAGCCGCAAACGGCGAAAACCGAACCCGCTGCAAAAAGCAAGCACACACACAAACTGGGTCGACATCCGAGGGAAACTGGGTTACTTCGATGACGATATATACATATGTATGTATATATAGTACCCGCTGAAGGGGTCAACGAACGCCGCCCGGTGTCGCAGCTGCAAGTGCATTGCCGTGGAAGGTGAAACGTGACGTCAGCCCCCGACTCGGGTCAAATGCGGCGGATATATCTGCACGGATAGAATGGAGCAGAAGAAGGACACAACCTCCCTTTGCATGCATAAGTAGCGGAGGGGCCATCGGTATCATCAGGTCAGCCATGACATAATACCCTTTCATGGCAGCCAGGTTCTCTTGCAAAAGACATTGAGCGCTATAAATAGACGGAGAATGTGTGTAAATTGGGTGGCCCTGATGGGGTGGTGGGGCCTTCCATCTTTTGATAGCTTCTAATAGTGTTTACACTGGGGGAAAATATGATTAAACTTTAGGAGGGCAATAGAGCAGGTATTTACTAGGGAAAAATTTTAATTACAGCATTCTGATGGGGTAGCTATAAGGAAACAATCCTTTAAATAAGACTTAGCGATTTTTTCGTTGAAGAATATCAAATTTTGACGTTTTTGTATGCTTATAATTCTCAAGTGGAGAATCGGGAACTTGAAAAAATAATTAAAAATTTTAAGGCATATTTATTTACACAGAATAATATTTTTAAAAAAAATTTTAAAGAAATACCATATTTGTTTACTTCGAATTCTCAAGTGCAACTTCAGAATACTACGTCTTTAAGTAAAAATCTGTCTTTTAAGAATTAATGTCATTAATTATTAAAATTGATTCTGCTTCAATAAACCTTTTCCTTGTTTTATCAATTTACAATTATTTTTCTTCAGTGCTCGACTTTTATCTATAAATTTTAGAGGCCTAAAAATACATCCATTCATCTTTATTTTTACGCAGCATTAATTGAATAAAACGCGCTGCAGACTCAGAAACTCAATGGGCAATTAACTGCCGCCTAGACCTCTGACGTCATCGATGGCACCCGCTGATAAGGGGACTAAATGAGGCGATGAAAAAAAAAAATAAAAAAAAAAATGAATCGAAAATTAAGTTTGATATCGATTTTGGTTTCCGCAAGTAACCTTCCCCATTCCCCAAGGGCCCTTGACGTCAGCCCGGCAGCGGTAAGTAATTGTTAATCAAATGATTGAATGAAAGGAAGTTTCAAAGACCTTTCAACACCACTTAGGCCAGTTAAGTCATCCAAGTTCACCCCTGGAACACTTGGCACTTAACTTGGCCATGTAATTTGATAAGCCAGATGGCAGTTGTTGCCTTCCCAAGGTGAGGTGTGAGTGCACAGAGGCGGTTCGTTCAGGTGCACCGCCACTAGCTCCTCACCTTTTGCCGGCCAGGTGCAATTGACAACTTTTGATTGTTGCTCGCCGCCGCTTCTGCCGTTGAGCTTAAGTGATTTGCACTCGAATTCGTACTGGGAAATAACTTGGACTTGGTGTCCGCTCAATTAAAGTAAATTGATAGAATATTTGGTTCGCAAGTTTATGCTAGAAATACATTTAATGCTTTTCATGACCTATGATTTACGGTACAGATTCTTTAAGCTATTAACTTTAAATTAAAATAAATGTAAATTTAATTAAGTATTAAAAATGTTATAAATATTCGCTTTAAAAGGTATTTCAGCAATAATTTAGTGATACCTAATATAATCGATATATTTATATTTATCGATTGCTAGCCACACTATCAATGTCAGAAACAGTTTAATATCGAATCTAATGACAACATAATCGATATATAGCAAACAAAAAAAAAAACAGTTTAAGGCCTAAACGACTCTTAAAACCTATCAAAGGATGTTGTAAAATACAACAAAAACCAATAAAAAATAGCACCATAAAATCGAGGTTACACTCGCCACACTTCAGATATCTAATCCGTTCATAAATATCTACCACAGACCCGCTCGGAATATATATTGATATAGAACTGAACGAGTATTATTAACTTCCCCCGACAATGCACTCGAGTTCCAAGTTGATGCTTCCGCTCCCGAATCCTAATGAATTTATTGCCAGCAGTCTGTGTCGCCGCTTCTTTTGTTTTTTGCTAGTCAAGTGGCTTTCCACTTGATATTGTGATTTGGTTCCAACACTTACCTTGCTGACCAGCATGTCCTCCGCCTCGAAGTGACGTCCAAACATCTTGGGCGATTCACCGGGAATTGGATCGATTTTGACGCAAATCTCTTGACCCTTGCGCGCCGAATCGATTTGCTTGTGATTTGATTCAATGGAAGTCACGATTCCAATGTCCACGAACTGCAAAAAAAAATAAAATGAAAACGATTAGAGAAATTGTGAAAGTGTTTAGTGGGGCGTATGGGGCGTATGTGTAATATTGCTGCAAATTAGGAAACTAGGGCGGGACTTCCGCATGTCATTCACTGAATCACTGATAAGTTAACTCATTTAATATGCCAGAGCCGTAAAATAACTCCACGTTAAGCCCCAAAAATAAAAGGTTTGCCAAAAAAATAATAATAAAAGAGAGAGAAGAAAAAAAGTAGAACTACGGCGGGGAGTCTTATCAGCGCATCTGTTGCTAGTTTCATGTGCGGTGACCACTTCCTCAATTCCACTGATAAACTTGTGGGTGGATAGTTGTCTCTATATAGTAGTACACTGCTCTGCTTGTTTTGCCTTTTTTCCATTTATATTTTTATATTTTATTCTTGTTGTATAGAGAGAGGAGTGAACTAGATAACCCTTAAGTCCCGGGTAAAAAATAAGAAATATTCTATAATTAACACAAGATTATAAACACCCCAAAGATGTTCCCCTACAATTACCCTAAAAAAGGGTATCTTTTCTTGAATTAAAAAGTACATTTAGTAATTAACTATAAACTTAATAGGAAACACAAACATATTTGAGACTTGGCCGGAAACCGTCACATCATGCCAGGGATGTTAGAACCAGTTGGGAATTATAAGTACACGTGTGCGAGATCTTTTCTTCTGATATTTTAGATAAAACTTGACCAGCAAAACAAAAGTAAGAGTAAATTAACCGAAGCAAATCAGAAAAAGCTCAAAATTTTAGGAAATTAGAAAAAGTTAAGCTTAATAGAAAATTTGTCTTAATTCTAGAAAATTGTTGATAGTTTAGGGGGGATTTTTCTTAAATAAAGAGATATATTTTTATGAGAGTAGATTAAAATAAAGCTTAGACGTGTTAAGTTTACTGTAATTTTTATATTTGTTATTCATATCAAAGAAAATTTTATTTTTTATTAACTGAGTAAATATATAAATTCATTAATAAATCAATATATTCATTAATGTAAGAATTTATTAATATATAAAATGTTTTTTTAAAATTATTCCAAAATTTTCTTAGTAAGAACCTTAACCCTGTTTTCTCCCAGTGCCTTTCTGTGCCTCCTATCTCCATGGCCTAACAAAGTCATTGAACCAAATTGTAACATGTTTGTTGTCGTAACCCGTTTGCACTCGCCGGCAGCGGCAGTGGCAGCGGCAGCAGAAAACTACAGAAACAACACAGGCATAGCCATAGCCATAGAGTAGACAGGAAACTGTTGCCAACGTCGCGTTTCCTGTGGGCGCCCGCCCCAATGGCGTCGCTCTGCGCTGCGCTGCCCTCCTCCTCCCCCTCCTCCTGCTCCTCCTCCTCCACCTCCTCGTTCGTTCATCGTATTTCATTCAAACCAAATAAATTATTGAAATTTTTTGTTGGCTCGTTGCTATCGGTGCAAATAGCTACAACACATTTACACACCCCATCGAGGAGGGCAGCATTTGTCACCATTTCCTGTCGTTGATTACTCATACGCCCCGTCGTACTACGTCTTCGTTTGGTTTGGTTTCTTTTCTTTTTCTTTTTTATTTTGTCTTTACTTCTCTTCCTTTCTGACTCTTGGTCTCTTCGTAAAAATGTTCATTAAATGTGTTAATTTATTTCCATTTCCACACAATTTTTTCTTTCAACATTGCGCCGCTGCTTTTATGAGAGCAACGAAAACAACCCAGTGGGGGATATTTATGATATACAGAATAGATATGGTGCAGAAGGATGGAGAATATGGAATGGGTTGGGAAAGTGCCTGCCCGAGTGGGAAAGTGCAAAAGTGCGAATCTTCTGGGGACCAGGCCCATACCGAAAATTCATACGAAATGATGAGCGGGAAAAATTGATGGGCCTGTTGATGCAAGTGGCAAAAATAAGAGAAGAAAAAACTGACTTGAAAGCAGATAAATTGATGGAAAATTGAATTAAAATTTGCATAGAGGGATTTATGATTAAATTTTGTATAAGTTCTTGTTTCAAATATTTAATTTTGCATTGAATTTCAGCGACTTTTTTAAATTAACTAATAAAGTCCTAAAATCTACATGATTGTTTTTAAAGACTTTGGCAGAGAAATACTCATAAAATTAAACTTTTTTATCAAAAAACCAATTTAATATTCTCCTTAAAACCTTAAGAAATATAGAAATTAAATACTTTCAAACTAAATTCCAAAATAAACACTTTTAAATCTAAAATCTTTAAATATTCCATTAAGCATCAAACTCTCACTAAGTTTTCCATTGATTTCAGCCACTTTTCATTGAATTAATCCCTCTATATATCTGCATAATTTAGAACAACCAAAAATAACCAAAAGAAATCGGATGGGGGGGATATATTTTCAGTTTTTCGATGCCAAAGCAAACAAATTCTTTATTGGGCATCGAAGAAAAAATTCGATGACGATGCGGTCGTCGAGAAACCCAAACAAGTTGACTACGAAAACAACATTTTACATTCCACATTTATTTTTCTTTCTTTTTTTTCCTGTTCGATTTCGTGTTTGTATGTGTGTATGTGTGTGTTTATCTAAAAATATGATTTATATATTTCGTGCAGACCGGATGTCGTCTATTTTCGAAAAAAGCGCTGCCTTGTATGAATGAACGAAAGCAACAACCGAAAAAAAAGAGAGAAAAAAACAACAAATCAAAAGCCAACAAAATGAGATTCAAAAACAATTTGGTTTTTGGGTTGTTTTTGTGAAATGTTTGATAGAGAGCAACATAAGAGAGAGACAAACAAATAGATTGTCTGATATCTTCTTTTTTGTTGCTTTTTTTTGGGCAGCGCAAACATTTTTGTGACACAATTCTCTGATTTCTTTCTTCTTTCTCTCTCTCTCTCCAGCCTGGCTGTGCTCTGTGTGCTGTTGTCAGCAGGAAACACTAAATTAGTTGACCGTAGAGAGAATTACCCCATATACAGCATAATATATATGCACACATTTATATGTGTCAAGCACAGACAAAAATTCGCAACATCCGTCACGGGGGAAAGACTACGACAAAAAAAAAAGAAAAGCAAGAAGAATTAGCAAGAAAGACCGCTTAAGTCAAAGGTCCCGACTATGAAATACCTGACATAGGAAAGAATTGCTTAAACATGGCTAAGCTAGACTTTATTGGATGTAGCATGTATATGTCTTGGGAGAGAGAGATGTGCTAATAAAATTAGCGAAAAAACGGACAACGGACAAATTGAAAAGGATAACGGACAGCCAATAACGGACAAGACACAACCGATAAAGGATAACAGACAACGTAAAACTAACGACGAACAACGGACAACTAACGTACAGTGATGGACAACGGACAATGGACAATAGATAACTAAAAACCAATAACAGACAATGGATTACAGACAACAGAAAAATTGTTATTTAAATATCTTGCAAAAACTTAAATTTAAATATAAAATAAAAAGACTATATACACCCCTTTGATCGCTAAGTAACAGGTATTAATATATATATAAAAAAAATATATCCATATAAATTTCAGGGCTACCAGACTGCGCAGCTGCAACTATTAGTGGTCTCCGAAAAAAAAAAAGAAAAACAGTAGCAAAATCCACAACATCAATTTCTTTCAATCTCGGCTGCCGGTCTTGGATTCTTCTCTCTTTGCAACCAATTCTTCTACTGCCCCCTCGGGCTGCCGTTCTACGCTTTTCAAATGAATCGAGATTCTTCGCTCTAAAAAGTTGCCTACGTCATGTTTTTTCGAGGGAGAGAGAAGAACTTGTTGCTGATTCGAGTGCCCTAGCTCAGCTCGGCTCAGATGAGCTTGGTGGTGCCCCCACATTTGAGGAAGCATTTATTTAGCCATCATCATAGCAATCGCTATGAACATGATCACGATCCATCCGTCCACGGACCACCAGATAACCCCACTCAGCAGCTGCCCACAACGAGACCATGGAGGAGGTGGAGTATGGAAAACAACCTGAGGGGAGAGCTGTGATGGCACACCGAACGGAGGAGTAGGTGTGCAGCAGGGTTAGAGAGTTCTATGAAATGTAAGAAGCTCAAATCATTGTTGGTATTTGGTAAATGCAATATCTATATCTAGGAATATATAAAAAATCAAAATATAAAACTCAAAAAGCCATAAAGTAAGCAAACCTGTTTCTTAATTATAGAATTTCATCATAAGAATTTGGTGTGGTATAAAAAAAATCATTGAAAGAGCAGTGTTGGTAAACAGTATATAAAGCAAGGCATTGTTTTAATCAATAAAGTAAACAAACCTATATCTAAATTATAGAATTTCATTTTAAGAATTAGTTATGGTATAAAAAATCATCAAAAGATCAGTGTTGGTAAACAGTATATAAAGCAAAGCATTGTTTTAAACAACATTTTGTACATTAAATACTTCCTTTGAGGGTAAGAAGTAAGTTTAAAGGTCTGATAGTTAGCCCTAAAGTTACTCCAAAACTGTCTATTAAGACCTCAGCTCATCTCGAGTCATGCAACGCCCAGCAACATGGCTTTCAACGGCATTAACAATGCCAGCAACACCTACCAAAATGCGCCAGACCGAACTAAGCCAGCCATTCATCGGAAAGGCCAGAAAAGTAAAATAAAATAAAATAAAGAAAAAACAGAAGAAGCTAAAGCAGAAGTAGCAGCAGCAGCAGAAGGCATCAGGCATCGGGCACCGCGCCATATGTCTAGTCATGCTCATTAGCATCTCCAGTATCTGCGGCATTCGCAGCTCCTCCAATCTAGAGTCTCCAATCTTCGCTGCAGTGCAGCGACGCCCACAACGCCCACAATCAGCACTCGTAGGAGTAGCCAAGACGAAAAGAAAATCTTTCACTTACAGGAAGTTAGTGGGCAACCTCATCAACATCATCATCGTCGTCAGCAACATCAAAATTAAGGTGAGCAAATGAAACACAAAACTCAGGTGGGTGTTGCCAAGGTGTTAAAGAGCAGCAGCAAGCTTCATTGATTAGAAATGATTAGTAACTTGTTTCTTATAACTTTAAGGTTTGTAAAGTACTTTTACAAGTTTCGAGAAAATTCTTCAAGTTAAATAAATAAAACTGTAATATAATTACAAAAGAATTGTTTTGTTTTTTTAAAGGGTTTTACCCACTACAAGCAATTTATACTTCCATTCATTTCTTGTCTAAAAATAATTGTCTCCTCGCGATAAAGATATCACATTTCGAAGAGAAACCTTTATGAATTGACAGTTTGGTGTTGCCAAGGTGTTTCTATGATTAGAATTGTATCTCTAGTTTGCTATTAACGCTTTAGTTGTGCAGCACTCGAAAGCGAAAATTAAAACTCATTGATTATTGTTTTATTCGTTATTGTGTTTCGCTGGGTTAACGCCGTGTGTTATCGGGCATCGGAAATACTTGATAGATACCCGCCAGCTGCCCATTAATCAGTTATATCAATAGCGTTTGTTTTCGGGGGAGAGAGGCCAAATTAATCCAAGTGCAAAACAATCAATTATGAGGCCAAGTGAATGAAATTGAAGCCCTGAACACTTGGGCTTTGATGAATACCTTTTGATGAACGTCGTGATAAGAATCGAACCGAACAAAAAATACACAACAGGTGATAATGCAAGTTCCATTGGACTCTGCTCTGGGAGGAAGTGAATGTGCACAAGTCGGGGAGTGGGAATAAAAATATAGTTTATATATTTCAGCAGGTGAGTTATCTTTAAACAAAATGCGTATCAAGTTCAATGCCTGACTTAATGGCTATTAATATTTATACTAGCTAGTCGCCTCAAAGGTTCTCCTGCAAATGATGAAAGCTGACCATAAAATATTATCTCATCGAGGGTTTTCCCCTGGCCTCATACACAAAATATAAAAAACTTGAAGTAGATTCGCATTTCGTTTGTTCAACGAAAGTGGAGTGAAGTGCCGGAAGCTAGTAATTTCACCATATACTTCAAGTCGCTGTAAACAAATTGTAAATATTTTGTCTAGGGGTTCTATGGAAGTTTTTGGGAAATATTAAAGGGAAATGATAAATGTAAGAGGCTTTATTTATTATAAATAATAGAAAACTAAAAAAAAAAACATTTAAAAGAAATAATAGAAATTTAACAAAATAAAAATACAAGTTAAAATTTTAGTTACAGAAATCACAAGATAAAAGTCCTCTCAATCTTTTAAAAGTCAATGAAAGATACTCTTTGTATGTAAGATTAATTGCTTTTAATAAGTAAAATCCTTTAACATACAATAAAATTCTGTTGTAATTTTATCATTGTTCTGATTTTTAACTTTAAGAATATTAAGCAAACTTATCAAATAATTTTTTATTATTAGTAAAAGAATTTGTTTATACATGAGACATAGTTTAGAAGGGTTTTTGTGCTGTTTTCAAGATATATTTCCTAAAAAATGGACTGGAAAGTCTTAAAAAAATGAATTAAAATATATTTAAAGCATTTTACTTCCTTGAAAAATATTAACTTAACATTTTTTATAATCAAGATCACCCTATCACCCTTATTACTTGACCTATACTACCCAAAAACATATTCAGCTTTCTTTTATCTCTGCTATCTGGCAGACTTCTGGTGGTGCCTCCCACAAGATAATCAGCTATCTGATCTGAAACAGTTGTGAATTATTACGACACGACCATAATGTACCCGAGAAGTCAAAATAAACAGAAGCCAAGAGAGGGGGGGAGAGGGACACGACATCATTGGGGGCAACCTCAACCTCAACCGAATCTTGCCAGACAATTT
This sequence comes from Drosophila punjabiensis, assembly GCA_008042585.1. NCBI lineage: Eukaryota > Metazoa > Arthropoda > Insecta > Diptera > Drosophilidae > Drosophila > Drosophila punjabiensis. Next base: position 30,168 of record VNJR01012303.1, on the reverse strand, counting down.
GTCAGCCCTTTTCTGCTGCCGGTTTATTGTTCCACTTAGTTGGACAATTTTTATTTTATTTTTTGCGTAGGTGTAACTTGTGTGTGTATTTCCCTGCCTTGGCATTTTTCATTTATTTTATTTTATATTATTTTTTTATGGCTTGCAGCAGCAGCAGCGGTAGCAGCAACACCTTCCTTCCTCTCATTTTCGCGATTAAACAAACGTCAATTAAGTATATTTATTTTGGGTGCGCGTGTAAATGAGTGGAAATAGGGAGAGGAAGAAGGCACAAGCTGAAAATAAGAACATTTTTATGCCAGTTTTCCGTTGGGTTTTTGTGCAAATTCAGCATTTCCGGCCAAGAAAAACTGAAATGTGACGAAGGCGACCAACTGACCGAGCGAAGCGAAAATAAAACCAAACAGAAAACAGCAACGACGACGTCAATTTCCAAGCCACTAAAAACAAAAGAAAAAGGCAAAAAATCACAAAATACAAAAAATAATACAAAGAAAGACAGAGAGCGGCGAGTAATTTGCTAATTACGCTAATTTCTTTTGTTGTTGCTGGCCGGTCGCTGGGTCGGTTGGTCGGTCTGCTTTTATTGCAATTGCCATTAGTAATCGCAGCCATTGTTGCTATTTATTTTCATAGTAAAATAAATACATACATATATATGTAGATATATAAGGCAATCGTAGATACAGATACAGGAAGAGAAAAGGGGTGTGGAGTTTGAAAAAAACAATAAGGAATAGTATAGTTATAAATAGCATTTTATTGGAAAGTTTAAAAGGATTGAAAAAGGTTTCTTAGCGTATTTAACATTATCTTGGCATGAATATATATAAAATATATATGGGAAACTGCTTTTATTTGTCATTTCCATGTAATTATTTATCACTTTTTAAACTAAAATATGTTTTAAATAGATTTAACTCAAAGAAAAGAGAGTGTTAAAAATTATTTAGAAAACATTTCTTGCTTCTCCTTTGAAATAATCCCCAAGTGAAAAGTATTGCCATCCTAGACTTCTTTTCAATACTTTTCAACCAAGATATAATTTTATTAATATTTAAATAAACTAATTAACCACATTTTCTCTCAGTACATTTACAGATGCAGAGCTAAACAGTGGAGACATAGACATAGACAAGCTGCACAAGAAAAAAACGCGTATCTAAGCGGATTTTACCATCTTATCGTTTGCCTGAATGACTCTCCACATGTGTCTGTGTGTCTCTATCTGTCTATGTGTGTGCGAGTGTATCTGTGAGTTCGAGTGTATCCAAGTGTTCGTATTTTATGGCCGTCGAAACACGAAGACCACCGCCCCCTTTGGCACCCTCCAAAACCCCTCCCCATGCTACCATACGGAATGGCCTAGGCAATAGTCAAGGCAACAACAGGAAATAAGCATTTTTATGAATGAAACGAAAGCGAGGCACAAAACAAGCAAACATACAGATAGACACGACACACAGATACACACTTATACTAATAGAAATATACACTTACTGTTACCGCTATGTGCAAAATGTTTAGGAAAAAAATAAAGAGCAACAACAAAGAGCTAAAACAGTGGCAGTAATAATAGCTCCATAATCAATTTGTGGCAAAGAAAAGTTACTCTTGGGTGGGGAAATCTAATAATAATCATATTTCTTGACTTGAAGGAAGCTATTACTATTTTAATTGAAATATTATTAGGAATTTGGAACAATTAAGTGAATAAGTTACTCAGGAGGGAGTACATTTTATTTAGCTAAAGAGGAACTTGAACATAAAATATATCATATATTATATATATTATTATTTTAGTTACTTTTGACTGGGAATATATAATAATATTAAAAGTTCTGGGCCTAAAGAAGGCTTTAAAAATTCATATATGATTTTTTAATTAATATATATTTAGGTATTTGCCCCAATTAAGTGGATCAGTCACTCAAAAGATAAAAATCACAGACTTTTTTTATTGTAAACTATACATATTAGTTAGAGAAACTTAAGAGAAACTTAACATACTCTTAAAATGTATAAAATAAATTTATATTTTGTGTTATTTTGTGACATCAAAATCATGAAAATATTTGTAAATAATATTAAAACACCTTTAAAGGTTTGTATATATATTAAATACAAAATTATATCAAATTTTCTTATTATTAATGTACCAACCCCACATTTCAAGTTACCAAATACAAACACTAAATTTCCAAGATTTTCCCTTAGCTCCAAAATATTTTCCTGCAAAGTAAGCAACTATATTAAGCTACCTTTTAGCTGTAACTAAAAACAGTAACTAGAACACGTCATCTACTATACCATCTCTCTCCATCACCTCCCCTTTCCCTTCAAACATATTTATTTCCATTTTGTTGTATCAACTTGTGTTTTGTAGTTTTCATTCATGAGTTTGGGTGTTGTTGCTGCCACTATTTCGATATGGTCTGTTTGCTCTATTTTATATTAAAAGCTTTTATTGTTGTGGCTGTATCCGATAGATACAGGCAAAAGCACACACACACACATATATATATATACTGAGTGCTCGCCCACATGTTTTTCCAACTGTTTCCATTATGAAATCTCCTCGGCTGCTCTGTCTGCTTATCATAATAAGATACAAATGTATCTAGTAGATGGTTTCATTCATGAAATTCCCCCTGTTTTCAGAATTTTTCATTCATAAGAAGAATTTTCGCTGTGCCTCGACTTGGGCACGTCCCGGACAGGCACACACCTGCCTTGTCATACTATACTCCTTGCGGAACAGTACTCTGTAGACTATATACTTCCTTGCCGGATCCTGCACTTCCGATGCACTCCGCTTCAGGATCTCTCGTGACTGACTCTCTACCTCCCTCCCTCCCTCACTTCTGACCTGGGCCAGCTGGCAACCTCAGCACACTTCTGCCATGAGTACATGAGTTCGTTTCCCATCTATCTGTATTTTTCATTCATAAAATTATGGGCTTACACTGGCAGAAAAAATGCTACCAGAATTTTGAATTAATAATGAAGGATTCAAAATTGTTTTTAGGGATTTTAAGCAACTTAAACAGATGAGAATTAAGAACTTTACGTTATAATAAGTTACGGATCCTTAAAGCTTCCTAAGCTTAAAATGTATTACATTTTGCTTAAGAAATCATAATAAAATTTATGAATATTAAATTCTAAGGTATTTTTTCCATAAATATAATTTTTTAAGCTACTTTGCGTATGAATATTATTTTGTTAAGTACTTTTTCCATAAATATAATTTTGTATGGTACTTTTTCCACGAATATTATTTTGTAAAATACTTTTTTCCTCTAATACCTTTCTCTCAGTGCCCCCATTCATTTCTTTCCTACGTGCGGAAGCGTTCACTTCCGTTCTACTTCCGTTTTGCCTCTGCCAGCTGAACGGGGAAAAAGTAAAAGAAGAAAAAAAAAATACATATACACTGCAGCTGCCTGTCTTTGGACTGCCGACAATCGGCTTCCGCAGCTCTCTTGCCCCGCCCCGGCTCCGACTTCTTTTGAATTTAATTACTTGTTCCGGTTCTTAGCGCTGTGTTTCTATCGCTTCATCATCGCCAAACTCCTTAGCAGTTTCACTCCGCATTATTATTATTATTATTTTACTTCTTCTGGTTCCTGTGTGTGTTTATGCCCCATGTTGTGGCATTGTTTAAAGTGTTCTTTTGTCGCACACGTATCCGCAAAACCGATTTGAATTTCGAGACAGCAGCAACCCCCGAACTGCAAAGCGAAAGATGACGCAGTTCCGACATCCGTAAGAGGAAGTACATAGTAAGTGTCCAGGAAATTATCGTTTGTAATCTGAATAGTGAGATACGAGTACACTTGGCAGGTTCTCAAATTCGGTAAGAGGAGTTTCTCTGGGAGAAATGAGAGACTTACTATAACAGGGGAGATATGAGCAGCATTTCTGCAGTTTTAAAAAATAACTACATATATTTAAGTAAATATTTTTGATACTATTTCACATTAAGACTTGTAGAAACGTTCCCCTTTCACTCCTCAGAGAATCAGAAATCCGCAGATCCGCTTGCTTTTCATTGAGGCGACAACGGAAGTCATAAGCCATGAAGGCTTAACAATTGAGGCAACTGGCAATATAAAAAATAATACTTAAATCTTGCACTTAAATGCCCAAGCAGGCACTCAGTGGGGGGAATAATAATCAAGAAGAAGGAAAAAAAATGAAGAGAAACAGGGGCAGCGGCGACACCCTTACCTACTTAAACTTAACTCGCAGCCCATAAATTAGGCAAGATCAACAACCGTCCCTCTCGGTCCAAGGCAAACAGCTACTATATAGAGAAATATACACATATCAGCTTATATATATAAATCGAAAACTGCAAGAGCCCAGAGGCATTTAATTAACAAAAACCAGCAGTAGCTGCGCCTCGAATGAGCTTTCATTTCCGCCACAGCCGCAAACACTTGAGGCATGAATGAAAATATTAAAAGATATCGATCGCCCGGATCGCCGCCGCCGCCGACCGTTCCTCGTTCGATCTTCAGCTCCCGGTGGCTGCTGCAACCGAAAACTCTTTCTGCCACCAAATTTCTGGTTTCTCTGCGGTTTACTCTGGCTTCAGGATTCGGGTACGGGTTCGGGGTTTGGGGTTTGGGTCTTGGGTCTGGTTAAATGGCAACAAACAGGCCACAAAATAATATCTATATACACATATGCAAGACGATCTTGCAAGTGATCTGCCAGAGTCAGAGTCCCCTTGGCTTTAAAGACTGTCTTTAGGCGGTTGGCAGAGTTGTGCCATTTACAGTGGAGATTCGAGGGGATTTTGATATAAAAATTTTAAATAACCTGCGATTAAATGTGGTTAATTAAAAGATAAAATAGAAGAAATTCCCCTAGGGTTTAAAATATTTAATTAAGTTATATTATTTATTATATTATTATTTAATATATTAATAGCTTCCTTCTGTATAAAATAAATAATAAATACATAAAAGGAAATATTCCATTAAATTAGGAAGAAAGTTAACCAGAAGTTAACATGATAATCTGCACTTAAAATCTGTCTTTAAAGATTTGAAGATTATAAAATCGATTCTCATTGAAGTTACTCGTAATTTACTCTTCAGAAACGCTATTTATTCTATTCTCTTTTATTGTCTTCTCTTTAATCTTAATTTAAAATCTAGAAAATATTTATTTTAGAAGCTCGACTGTAGTTGTAGCCATAGACTTTTACCCTCTATATAAATTGCTTGTAGACCCATACACAGTCAGCTCGCCACGTCCATATGTTAAGTGACTGACGGATTTGGATTTGGCGCTGGGTAACGCCTCCAACTTCCGTTTGCTGTTTTGGTTTTAGTTTTGGCTTCGGGTTTTTTTAGTGCAAGCAGAGGCAAGAGGCGAAATAAATGTATTCCCCGGTCGAGTAAGAGGTAGAAGCAGAGGCAGGGGCAGATGCAGATGATCGCTGATCCGCTGGAGTCACTCGCCTGGATGGATGAAGGTGATGTCAGTCAGTGGGAGAGATGCGGACGAGGATGTGCGAGAGTGGGGCGTGTTTGGCTTAGATTGTGCCTCTTCGATAAAGTGAAACTCTTTGATGTACGAGCATCGGGGGCAGATCGAGGCGGATCTGATGAGACCGGAGGATAAACAACGGCCCTGAGGCCTGATGGTATGGTATGGATTGGGATCGAATCGGATCGGATCGCTGCTTAATTAGCCACGGTGACCCTCAGGTAGATTGTTGATTAACAATTGGATATTTGGGGGGAAATTTTAATTGAATTTGAACAAAGAGGAAGTGGAACAGTGTGGAGAGGAAATGTATTCCTCCTGAGATCATCATCATTTATTTAGTTGAGATATTTTTTCTTTCTTTAAATTTGTGTTGATGTTTACTTTGGGAAAAAAAACATATAATGTTTAAGCTTTCTGGGGGAACTACTCCTAGTGAATCACTTCCCTTTTACTTAACCCCAAGACCACTGAACCCCCCTTTTGACCAGCCATTGATCCCTCACCCCGAGATTAACCCCAACGAACTTTGCCTGCAGACATGATATCCTGTTACCACATTTTGACACTTGCAACCAGCAATAACCCCAATTGTCGAGGGTTAAGGGTTGATCCCTCACCTGTTTAATGGCAAACCCCAAAAAACGAAACGAAAAGGAAGTGGAAGTGGTTGCATTGGATATGTCCCTGCTGCTGCTTTTGCTGTTGCTGCCACTTTTCGTGTGTGAGAACGGATGTGTTTTGGGCCGACTTGAAACAATTACGCGGAGCCAGAGAAAAACAAAAGCCGGAGCTCAAGTGATCAGAGTGTGTGCTGGGCCTGCTATTACAGATTTAATTATATAATTAATAAATGTAATCAACGACCAAAAGGCCGGGACACAGACAGAGACAGAGGCAGAGACAGACCATCTGGCAGGCACCACCGGCACGCATGCGCAGCAGCAACATGCACACACTCCGAGGAAAGGAAGTTGTCGCTTTCAAAGAAGACAGGAAGAGGGGGGAACCTGGAGGAGACCCCAACCCTTTCGCTGGAGAAGAGCTGAGCTGAGCAGAGTGGAGCTCCCCCAGCTGCGAGTCAACGGAAATCGCAAAGGCAAAAAGCGACAAAGCAGCAACAACCACGACGACGACGACGACGACGATGGCCCAGCATTCTTGGGCAGAAATGAAGTGCAGATCTAAAGTAGAATTGGATCAGGAAGGGGTTCAGTTCGGAGCAGGAGCAGGAACAGTGGCTATCACATGTGTGATCCATACAGAGTATGACGAATGATTTAATTCCCTAAAGTAGCTTGAAAATAAAAGAAAATCATTAATTATTAATACTGAATATTCATTAAATCTATAAAAGTTCATTACAAAAATAATAAATAAAATATTTAAAATAGTTGAAAAAATATTTACCAAACTTAAAACGAAATAGAACACATTTAAAAACAAATTTCCACATATTTCCTTTACTTTTCCTAGCTTTTTTCACTCATTTTATAAAACAAAGCACCTTTACAAAAATCTTAGAGTATTTTCCCTGCACAAAAATCCGCTTTAAAGCTGGGCAAAAACTAAAAAGCAAAAAGACACACACAGAGCGGTGAGGGGATTGAGGTGGTGGAAGACGTTAAAAAGAATGACGATGAATGACGGGAAGCGCACAGCTTAGCAGCGCTCTTTTGGATAATTGAGGAAGTTATAATTGCCAATGAATGCCCCCTGTCCTGCACCGACTCCAATCTCCGGGGCTCCTTTGCCTGCTAAAAAGTCAAAAGGAAGCAGAACATAAACCCTTTGGCACAAGATCGAAAGAAGAGGTAGCCAGGCCAGGCCCAGTCCAGCCACTTGGCTTGGAAAGGAAACAGTTGTTGTCTTTGGCCAACGGGAAACAGGACATGTCGGCGCATAAATTGAAATGAGTGTCGTCTTCGATGTCGTTTTATATACATATATATATATATCTTCCTTGTACTTCTTCTTTTTTTTTCACCATCAACGGAAGGACCGCAGTCGCCGTTGGTTATTATGATGGAATTCCGAGAGCATTTTGCGTCGCAATTTGTTCTGGGCGATGAGCTAATAATTATTTGCCCAGCTAACCAACACAACACAATTGAACTATGCGAGGAGAACGTATACAAATATATATACTTATATAGGGGAATATAATGTGGAGGCACCACCTGTGCAAACAATGAAAAGCTCTTACTCTCTCTCACCCTGCCAAGGTAGCAAATCAAACAATCAGCTCCACGGACCTCCTTTGAATACTTGATACTTGACACGATTCCGAAGACAACAACACAGGACAAGGACTGCCATTGTGCGTTCTTTGTGCGAATAGAAGAGCCTCCGGACAACGGAGATGATCTACAGTGTTTTCTATACTATATAGCTTTATACCCTTGTCTGGGATAGTTATAGCTGACATAGGAACAATCGGAAAACTTAAAAATATGATTTGCCAGGGTATACAAACTTCGTCGTGCCAAAGTTAGCTTCCTTTCTCTTTGTATTATAACTCTTATATTTACGCAGCTATAGCAAAAGGTTGAATGGAACCTTTTGTGGTAAGCAGAACGCAGGATAGTTAAATATTTGCTATGGAATGATAGATTGCAAGCAGAGAAAATAATACTAAATATCAAAAGGAAATATTAAATTTTTTCCAAATATCAATCAGGAATCTTTAAAGTACCTTCTCTTATTTCGTAACTTTCAACATCTTCCCTCTCACAAAAGTAAACCCTTACCCTTTACAATTTCCTAGTGATATTTTACCTATAATAGCAGCATAATGATCTATGATTATGGAAATCTTTTTTCAGTGCATCATCACTTACCTCCTTGCTGGGCACACAAATTGGAGTGCCCACTTTGACAATGCCGTTCTCCACCATCACGCCCATCACGATCGGATCTCGGCTGTTGAATATGAACTGTGGCAGTATCTGTGGATCGAAGAGATGGAAAATACAGAGAACGGGGAATTATTATTAGATCAATGACTGTTAGATAGACGATGATTTTGTGGGGCATAACTAATAAGCGGCTCAGTCGGGTACGATCGATAACGATGGGTCCGGCTCTTGATCTTAACTACTTTTTAAATAATGTCCGTTAATTATGGTGACTGAGGCGATGCCAGCAACGGATTTCGAGTGTTAACTCCTCGAAATAACAACTTTATGTCAGTAGGGGAATATAATACTCTTAAATGGAGTTACTACTGGTGTTTAGGGTTTATTTAATGATAAAAGTAGGAAAAATACACGATTTTTAGTATAATAAATATATTTTATGATATATTTACTATTTTAAAATTCAAATATAGTAAAAATGTATATTTAACATTATAAATTAACTTATTGTAGTGTACAAAACTATGCAATGATATTCTTCACCACATAAAATTAAAAACTTTTAAATTAAAGCATACTTTTGGGCATATTTCCTAGAGTTTTTTAAATCCTCCTGATTTTCCAACTTAAAATCCATGTAAACTGTATTTTCTAGTGCATTTATCCCATCGTGGCAACCAAGTTTCCCGAGTGCAAGTAACCGCAGTCCAAAAACCACTTTGACTACGCCAAGAACAACTTAATTTCCGTTGCGTCAACTGTTGAAGAAGGCCTCAAATGGGATGTGCCGCCTGCAGCACAATCAGAGTCAGGCCAGCGAGCTCTGGCATGGAAAATGGATCGTACGTTGGCCAGGGAAAACACAGTGGGGAAAGAAAGTGGTAACCAAAGAGAACACGTTTTCCCCCCCAACTTCATTTTCAACTGGCACACATGCCCCAGCTCCCTAGACTGAGCTCCTCTTCTAAAGACAGAAGGCGAGTTAATAACTCAAGCTAAACAACGTCATTGTTATTACAAGACCTGCGACTGAGACTTGGCCCCTAGAGAATTGTTGTCTTCAAGCATAAGAGTATATGCACATGGAAAAATGATTTAATTGATGGAGAAGTGTCTTTATTTTTATTTAAAAAAAAGCATAGGGTATTCTAGCAAAAATAAAATATTAAAATGGAAATGAAGTTGTAAATCTTTTAAAAGGTTCTAAATTAGTTTCCTAAAACCTTTTCTTTTATTAAGAAAACCTCTTTCCAGCCTAGTTTAATATTTATTATCCCTTATTTATAGTGTAGGAGAAAGAGATCCAAAGATCCAGAGAACGAATGCTACTAACAGCTGTGCGCTGTGTGTCCAATTACCAGCACAGTGGGAGCCCAGCAGTGGCCAGAAGTGGTCCAGAGTGGACCCCAAGTGGCCCCAAGTGGAGTGTGGCGTGTTGGCTAGTCCCAAGCATTGCATACGACCAAAATCTAATGATTGCCTATAAATCAAATACGCTGCTTAAACATTATTTGAGCAGGAAGTGTGGACGTGATGCAGGCGTCTGTTGGGATGCCAAGGCTTTAATCGCTTGTTGAGTGGCTTAGTCCGGCTATATATATATTGGGAGTTGAGGCGAGACAAGAGAGAGAGACTCAGCTGGAGACCCATTCTAGTCGCAGTCCCTGTCTCCAGTTCTCATTTTCTGTTTCTTCTCGCTCCCCCCCTGGAGGCAGATTGCATTTTACACCTGTAGCTTTTGGGGGTAATTGCAGAAATGGAACACGAACATACCGTGGCATTAAAATAATGCCCATAATGACAACGAATCTTGGCATTTCCGTCTTTAATTTGAAGAAACTAATGAGAACACTTGGAGAAACTTGTGTGACTGGAAAGCTATAGTTTTAAGAATGATTATATGTCTATGACAGACTTACTTGTAGAGTTAATTTGAGACTTAATAGGTATACAATTTATATTATAACAATTTCCTTTAAAAGTTTTATTTGTAACCATTTTCCCTATCTAAAAACACTCCTTAAAAACTCTCTTAACCTTCTGTTAATTATTATTAATACACTTACCCTTAGCTTGCAGGGGAAGACAGCAACAGAGCGGAACTCTTCGCGCTTCTTCTGTTTGAGCTCCTCCCGATAGGCGGTGAACTTGTCGAACAGATGATAGATAATGTCCGCTTGGAATATTTTCACGCCCAGGGAATCGGCCATTTCCTGTGCCTCCCGCTCAATTTTCACATCGAAAGCCAGAATCGTTGCATACCTAAATGGGCGGGCAAAAAAGAAAAGAAAAATAAATAAGAGATGAAGAAGAGACAGCAATTTAAAACAATTAAAAGTATATGCAGCAAGCAGCCAGCAACGAGAATAATAATAACAATAATAATACGAATAATGATAATGACACCACTGCAGCAACAGCAGTAAAGTCTCCGCTCTTCCTGTCTGGAGAAGACAGTAGAGTTGGCCTAATGATCTGGCAAGCCAAGGCACCAGGAAGCGTTAATAATTGAAATCACAACAACAGCAACAGCCCCAATGGACAGCGGGCAACACAAATTAAATCCGAGAGAGATCTCCGCGCGGCTGTTTGTTTAGCTTGGTTAACTTTTGCCGTATGCGTTGTGTGTGTGTGATGGGGCTTTCAATAACAGGAAATGGTTGGCATTTCGAGGAGAATCGAAACAACTCTCCAGGCAGACAGGAAAAGGTCCCAAAGTCAACTAATGAGGGGCACTTTTGGGAATCTTGCTTATATATACATTTAAAATATATAAAAATCAAGCTTTGGGAAGGGTATACTACTAATGAAACTATTAGTTATGGGCCATTTATAAAGCCAAGATAATTATAAAGGAGATATAGGGCAAGAAAAGGTAAGCATATCGTGATATATAGCTATATCTTAACTCAACAGTGGGCAGTCCCTAAATGTTGCATAAATAAACATCTTAAATGAAGCAATCTTAATCAGACCCAAGCTCTAAATACTCTCCATTTACAATTTTGATAAAGATTAATCAAAATCCTCCCAAGAACCTTAAGAAAACAAATCACTTTCGAGTAATTTTATGTATAAAAGATCACATAGAAGCAGTTAAGGATTTTATGGGGGCTCACAGTTTAATATAAAAAAAGGAAAGAGAACCCCATCGAAGAAGACACTCTCCAGCAGACAGCCAGTTTTTATGATCGCTCTTGGCTCACAGCGTAAAATGCAAAATTTTATGGTTCGAAAATTCCAAGCGCGTAAAAATCATAAATAAATGAAGAACAGACTCAGCCAAGCCGCACATAGTAAAAGATAGAGGGGAGTGCGCAAGTATCTGGCGGATGCCTTGCCTAAAAGCGGGCATAACTCAGTGTGCGGTGCACGCATGCGCAGAAAATAAAAGGGCCAACAACGACAACGCCGGAAGTGAGTGAGTGCGTCAAACGGAAATGCTCCGTCTTTGGCCTGGGCGGAGATACAAGATACAAGATACGAGATACTCTGGCCAGATACCAGATACAATTGTGGCTAGATTTCTATTATTTGTTTGCTTTTTATACCCATTAGTTGGGCGTTAGAAGGGTGTATTGCTTATATTTTAAATATATAACAATAGTTTAGACAGTTAATATTTTTTAAGTATATAAAATTAATTTGCTTAGTTTATTATATTGAATTAAAATTATTTATAGAATTTACAGAATTAGTTTAAAAACGAATAAATGTAAAAATCTACTACAAAAGTAGCCCCTAAAACTATACTTTGCTTTTCACAAACATAAACCCGGGTATGTCATGGTCGACTTCTTTTTCTACCTTTTCTTTCTTTATATATATTTTTTCTGTTCGAGGTTTTCTGTTTTGGCGCATGTGACAGTGTAATTTGAGTGGGCCGTAAATGTATCTGCAAGTCGCCATCTGTATTTGTATCTGCATCTGCAACTGCAAAGCCAGCTTTTGTTGTTGCCAAGCAGAGCACGAAAATAGTTTGCAATTGCAATTGGAAACTGGATAGCAGCAAAAGTGAGTGTCGGGAGAAAGATAAATATATATATATATATTTGTATATAGATATATAGGAGAGAATACGTGGACTATTTGGCACCACTTAACGCCGCTAATGAGACAAAGCTGCCGGCTTAAAGGTTTCGCTCTCTATAATAAATCATGGTCTGGCTTTATCCCCAAGCCTCCTCTTTTGCCGCCTGCAAAGTGCATTTTGTGATTGTGATTGCCGCTAAATGAATCACTTAACCCGCACCGACAACAACGACGACGACCATCGGACATCAGCTCCTTAACGGCGGCTATATCACACACGATCTTCAAAGATCCGCCCATATTGTGTTGTTTATAACATGGCGGGTAGACGAAGCACGGGCAAGTCGTGTTAATGAAGTTAAGCGGCAATAAAATTGCATTGTTCGTTGTCATATATCAAAAAGTCGTTTATTCTTGCCTGTCCCTCCTCTCAGTGTGTAGACCTCTTGCTGCTTTAAGTGTTCGAATACAAGGCGAGGGGAATAGCCTACAATGTAGGTTTACCCAGAGCTAATACAACTTTAAAGTCTGGTAAATGTAGAATGGAAGGTGTTACATGTTGGACACGTTCGCGGAAAGGAAGTTTTCAAGAGGAAAATACTCTCCATTACTCTTTTTATTATCTAAACTTCTGTGTAATCTTAGAACCAGGAAAACCCACTGACTGCAATTTAATTCCTGTGGAATTTCACTTTCAACGAATTCTACGATTAATAAATAAATATCCAGTCATTCATAGAATTATCGAGTGAATCAAATAAACGTGTTCAGTCATCGTCTCAATTTTCCAGCTGTCGACACAATTTCTCTGATGTTGCAAAAAAAAAAAAGAAAAACCTCAATGGGGGGAGTTCAATAAACTTCCTCGAAAGTGAATTTGATAGTGAAACTTCCACTACGAGGGGATTGCTACAAATTTCCGCATTCAGCAAATTCCTTAGAACTTTGCCGATATGGTATAATCGCCTATGACACATCCATCGTCAGGAAAAAAAAAAACAAAATAAAATAAATAAAGAGGGATAAGTAAATATAGAAACGATAATAAAATTAAGTTTACTTACTGCGCCTCGTGTTCCAACATAGTGGAGGCCTTCATTACATCGCGTTTAACCACGGGACCAATTCGAATGGCAGAGTACTGGAAATAAATACAGAATTTTGAATTAGATTAACTTTTATTCATATTTCGAACTTATTCTTTATATATAACTTCTGTAAAGTGCTACCTTTTTTTAGGGCAAAAATTCACCCAACACCTTACTCCCACTTTATCCGGACATTTATAGGTTATTTATAAACCCAAAAAAAAAGACATGTAAACCTACTTTGCTCTACCAAGTTGTCAACCATGTGGCTGCAAAGTTTTGCCTGTAGAACATACATGTTGCCCCTCCATTTCTCTGGCCCAAAAAAGCATTTGACCCAAAGAAAACTTTTCAACTATTTTTAGCCATAAAAAAAAAACACGAAAAGAAAATAAAGAAAAATCGAAGAGAAAAACAAAATCTAAACTAAACAAGCTGCCCACTAAAGTGAAACATTTCTCAAAGGCGGAGACACACTAGAGAAAGAGAGAGAGTGAGTGAGTGAGACCTCCACCGATGAGTTCATTCACATCGAAGATGTTCAATTTTTATTTTACTCGCAAAGATTTATTTTTATTTTTTTTTCGTTCGTTTCGTCGCCAGATGATTACAAATGATCATTGATAAAAATAACAGCAGCAGCAGCAGTGCGAGGCACTGACATGAATGAATGGATGGATGGTTGGACGGATGGATGGATGGATATATGTATAGATGGATGAATGAATGAAATGGCGGCTTGAATGGTAGCGCAAAATGGAATTTGCTGTCGATAGCAACTTAATTGCGCCACCGGATATGCACGCGCCGGCGATAAGACCGGAATAATGAAAGACTCCCCAATTGAACCCATTAACAACAACTCGTTTTTACACTCNCAGCAGCAGCAGCAGTGCGAGGCACTGACATGAATGAATGGATGGATGGTTGGACGGATGGATGGATGGATATATGTATAGATGGATGAATGAATGAAATGGCGGCTTGAATGGTAGCGCAAAATGGAATTTGCTGTCGATAGCAACTTAATTGGGCCACCGGATATGCACGCGCCGGCGATAAGACCGGAATAATGAAAGACTCCCCAATTGAACCCATTAACAACAACTCGTTTTTACACTCTCTTTTTACAGGCCCGACTGATAGATTGAAATGTCAGCCTATCGGCCAGATTAATCTGATTCATTTAAATGCCAGAGAGCTTATCTGGCGAACATAAATTAAGCACTATTTGTTAGTGCAAAAAAAAATAAAAAATAAATGCAAAGTTTAAAAGCTTTAGATTAAGAGCTACTGGTTTTTTAAGATACTTTGAGACTTTCCCTATGTCTGAAAGAGTTTTCAACAGATTTTGTGAGTAAATTTAAATTATTTGATAAGCTTATTTATTTGTATTTATTTATATTTTATAAATGCCACAGAAATTACTTAACATAATTAATTAAAAAAACATTGTACCAGATATACTAAAAGTTAAATTATTTCCCACGTAATCAACTTTATTAACTTAAAAAATAACCAGAAAGTTATTCAATTTCTTAAACGTCTTAAAAATCGATGTAAGCCTTAAAAGAGTTTCCTGTTAAAAACATTTTTAATTAAAATAAACACAAATGCTTATTTATCCGAGGCCCCCCTTCTTTTTTAACCAGAAATTAAATCACAGAAACGGAAGACCCAATAATGTTTTCTATAAACATTTTTGCCAGAGACTTCTCTCTACTGACGTCATATGAAAGTGCTATTTTTCTGCCTAAGTGCCTTCGATTGTAAGTCGAATTCAATTACAGCTTAACCCATTCACGGGGCCTTTTCATTCATTACTGCGAACTCGACGCTCTTATAAAAGAAATTGTGTGTGTAACTAACGGAAAGGCAAATATATATACTCGTATATACTCGAACGAGTACGAATAAAAAATAAATAAATACCGAGAAAACCGGCAGAGAGAGAGAAAGAGTTTTGCAATCAGCAAAACAATGAATGAAATCGGAAGTTTATTGTTGTGTGCAATTGTGGCACTGTGGCGGGGGCAAGAGGGACGAGAGAGGCCGAAGAATTGCATGTAAAAGCGGAAAACGGGTGCAAGCGGAAGTGATAGCGAAATGACCCACCCCCTTACCATGCACTCAAAGAAACATATATACCTTTAAGCCTTAAAACCAAATATTTCCGTGGTTTTTACTTGGCAAAGAACATAGTATTTAGAAAGAGTATAAAATTTAGGTAAAAACAGAATATCTTTAAAATTACATTCTAGATCGTATCGCCTGATGATGTTTATCAAAAAATATATATTCTGTATAAGTTCATAGATGTTTTCTATCTTTAAAAGGACATCTTTAAAAGGACATGCTTATCAAGAAATACATAAACCTTATAAATTTATAATTGTATTCTTTTGCTTTAGGGGGACATGTGACAAAATTATAATTAAATATAGATTTATTTAGAGTGTAATTATTTTTTTCAATGGGTTGCCATGGAAAAACGGAGGCAAATGGAGGCTATTGGAGCCGTGTGTAGGCCGGTGGGTATCGACGAGACCGTTGGCTTTCCACGTGGCAGTTGGCACACCGATTTCCAGCTGAATATCATTTCGCACAAACAATCAGAACGTGCGCCACTGACGCAGCCCCAACAACCAACCAACCAACCAGCCAGCACTCGCAATCGGCAACGGAATCAGAATCAGAATCGGAATCCAAATTGGAATCGGAAGCAGCATCAGCAGAAAAGACCAAAGAAATCGGAGATGGGTGAAAAGGCGTTCTTTCCCTCATTCACCCGTTCGTTTGCCTTTTGCCTTGGAAATGCGCAGAATTTGTGGGCGGGAAGTGCGTAAGTGGCAGGCGAAAAAGCACGAACGCAAAAGCTAATTAGCAAGAGAGCTGGCTCAGCCACCCACCGCCCACTTTTGCCGTTGCTGTTGCCATCGACATCAGTTGCTGTTGATGCCTTTCCACCTGCTGACGTCAAGTGGCAACGCCACTCAGTGTTATCGATGACACGAGCGAGTCGATGCGAGTCGATACGAGTCGAGTCGAAAGCCAAGACAGGTGCGTACACTGAACAAAAAATTAATCAGAAAGGGGTTAAGGCTTAACAAAAAATAGATTATCTTTAGAAAAGAAAGATGAAGGCTTGCGTATTTTTTTCAAAAAAGAGCCATCTATTACGCGTTAGTATCTTGTGCTAGCTTGTAGCTAGAACCTGTTGGGAATTATAGCATAAATTGAGAGCTAGACCTATATGCGACATTGCTGTACGTGACTCGTGTTCCATGAACCCTGTTTTTGTTATAGTTTCTATAGAAATAAGTATATTCTGTTGATCATTTTCTTTCTAACTAGGTTGTTAGCTAAAACTAGTTGGGAATTTTAGTGAAAACTGAGAGCTAGCGCAAAATGGGTCAGTGCCTGTGGCCCCTTGAGTTTCTTAAGCCCTGTTCTCTGTTATAGTGTTCCTATAAACCCCTAAAAATAATTTAAAGAACACTCTTCCCTCTTATAAAAATCTTTCAGATTTTACTCTTTTCTCTCTATGCACGAAATCGATTGTTTAAAACTTTTTTTTTTTAACGCAGCCAATGATGCCAAATTTGATGGAAAACAACTAAATTAATGGCATGTCCGCCGCACTGACTGACTGACAGACAGCCTAAACAGCTGATTAATGTCAATGAGGGGAACCGTCGTTGTCTTCTTCTTCGTTACGGAATTGGAAAATTACGCTGATTTCGAGAAAATGCCGCACGTTGAGCGTAAACTTCCGTTTCGCTTTTCGGGTTCTAACGTTTTCTCGGGTTGAGTATGCAAAAACAACACACACTAATTTGTGTGTGTGTGTGTGTCGGGTATATAGAGATATCTATTATTTTCGTTTCGCTTGCGGGCCGGCAACTTCCTTTCCTTCAACTGTCGTCGTCGTCGTCGTGTGTTGGGCATTTGATTTCATTGAAAATGCGGCCGCTACGTGTTTATGAATGAAAATTAAGCAATAAGCTCTTTGAGTGTATCTGTGAGATACAGTGTATCTGTGTGTGTTGCACTGAGAAATATTTTATTTTAATTTGTAAATGTTGCAGATAGATTTTCTTTATGAACAACAGAGTCGATTTAGTCATGTTCCTTTGTCCGTCTGCAGACTCTCAATATGTCCGTTACTCCGTGTATCAGTGTGCCCGTTTGTCAATTTTTGTCCGTTTGGCAGTTTGATTGTCCTTCTGTCCGTTTGTCCGTCTGTCCGTTTATGAGTGTGTCCGTTAATGAGTGTGTCCGTTTATGAGAATGTTTGTTTTTCCTTTTATCGAATTGTTTTCCTGTCCGATTGTCCTTCTGTTCGTTTTTCCAAATGTCCGTTTATCATCTCCACGTTTGTCCGTTCATCAGTATGCCCGTTTGTCATTTTGTTTGTTTATCCGTTTGTCTGTCCGTTATCCCCATGCCTTTATTATTTTATTATTTAATAATGTTTTTTTTAATATATTTATTATGTTTAATATCCCTAAATTATTGCTTCAATTAAAAAAAAAAAATCTATAAAAAAAGTAAAAGTAATATAATTTTTTCCTGTGTACATCTCTATCTGTATATTTGAGGCAGGAAGAATTGCTTCCGTTGTCGTCTCTGTTTTCGTCTTTCCATTCATACATTCATTCATTTACTCATTCACTTGGGTTGTTCACTCATTCATTCATTCATTCATTGTTTTTCTGTTTTTTTTCCCCCCTCTTCCTCCTTCCTTAGGGGCTTTTGGTTTTTTCTTGTGGGGCAAATTTGTTTTTGTTGTTTTTGGCAACTGCGTCGCATTAATGAAAACATTGGCATTGTCTGCTTCTTACCTCACTTCCTTCCTTTCATCCGCCTTAATGCCTCGCTAGTACTACGGGGCACGCTAAACATGGGAAAGGCCACGCCGAAAAGCAAAAACAACCACAGAGGAATTAAATTCATTCATGAAATTCAGCAGCACCAGCGTCGGGTTTTAGCACCCAACAATGGACATTTCTGGGTCCGGTCTGCTCTTCAGCTCTTCCTCGCCGGATCTCTGGTTCCTCCGATGAGGCCACCGAGCGAGCCATTTATGAATGGGCCAACCTAAAGACGTCACGCCACTGGAACCACCTAGTTTTTATATGCCTTTTAGCATTTCCCAAGATATATATATTTGCGTGGTAATTTTTTTGTTTTCAACTGAGTAAATGCGTTGTTTTTTTTGAAAGAGTTATTAAAGAGATGGGGTTTTTCAAGGTTGTCATGACTTTAACTGCTATTTAGCATGCATTCTATAATTTTTGTTTAATTAAAAATCACTCACTCTTAAAAATTACTCATGGAAACCCTGAAGTTTTATTGTAAGAAAACTATGGTAAATGCTATAGATAAATTTATATATTAATTAATGCTTCAATCTAAGTCAGGAACCATTTAATATACAAAAATATAAGGTTTTTATGGCTCTCAATTGTGAATTATTTAAATTCCAAACTTTTCTTAGTTAAGACTTGAATGAAAAATGAAAAAAAAATACACGAATAATAATCGAATCAGCGCTGGTTTCTATCACAGTTTCTTTAATTAAATTAATTATTCTTGAATTTTTAGATGTCTTAAACTTACATTTTTAGATGACTTAAACTTGTATATCTCCAATAATGTTCTAATAAAAGTCAATATATGGCAACTGGAGGTAGTAAAATCAGCTCTAAACTCAACCACTTCTTCTGTAATTAATCATAAAGACAAGCCCGAATTTTGGCCATATGCTAAGGGGAAACCTGACCAATAATTTGGCTAATTATTTCCACAACCAAAGGCGATGTTAATGTCCACCCAGACAAATGCTGACCAAAGTGGCTAATTACCTTAACTACTGCCACTGATGGCGGCTTCTGCCGCAGAGTTTTGTGAGTGTTGTGAGTATTTTTTAGTGAGTGAGTGAGTGGGCGACACACCGTTGGCAGTGGAAGTGGCTTTTGATGGTGGGGGATTCGCATAGTTGCAAATAGTTTTGCATTTCGCATTTGGCATGCAAACGTGTAAATGCGATTCCGAATGACGGCGGCGGCGGGCGGGGCGGGGCGGCCTCCTCCTCAGTGCGCTGTGAGCATGACGAGCTGTATTTGCGAAACTTTCTGTTGTTTACTTTTAATTAAAATGCATGTGGGAATCAAATTACGTCGGCCATACATTTCTGACTGAATGCGAGTGTGACTGCCTGCCTGCCAGCCTGGCTGTCTGTGTGCCCACCTGGCCCACCTACCAAAGCCCAAGCCACGAATCCAAAACCTGCAATGGCAACAGCACAAGTGGCACACAATTATGGCGAACGCAACCGCAGCACAATGAATGCATAGGAATAGTTGATGCTTGATGGCTACATAATTACATTTTCGCCCAAATGCAGCGACAGCACAGCATCTGGCTTATAGTTTTGTTAGCATCACCGAGATCTAACTGAGCAGAGATAGAGATGTACACAAATGGGAAGAGGGAGAGAGAGAGGGAGGCTAAAGGATGCAGTCAGTGCTGAACATTTGGTTGAGAAGTTAACCTATTTTTAATCAAAATTTAATTTTAATCAAATATTTAAGCTCCCAAGAGATTTGAAATCTCTCTCAACAGCAGCCCAAATCGATGCTTCAGAATGTTGTTAACGGTTTCTTGATAATAATATAAACCATTGCATACTTTTGAGGGAAGTGACCGTCAGGAATGTTGCCAGAAAAAATACCCAAATTCTTGAGTTATTTCTATATTCCCAGTTCTTGATACACTCTCTTCCCAAGCTAGTTTTTGGCCCCAACTAGTTGTTGGCATCACTAATACCAGTTCCGCAAAGCAGAAGCAGCCGGTGTCTAGCCACTTTTTGAGTGCGCAATTTTTTGTGTTCATTCATGAAAAAGCCAGCAAAAAGAAAAGCCAACAATACAAAACAAAAAAAAAAAGAAAAAAGAAAACGAAGGAGGAAAATGAAAAAGAGTTGCTGCGGGTAGCACATTGTTGTGCAAAGAAAATACAGGTGAGTGAGCGAGTGTGTGTGAGTGGGGATTGCAAAATTGAATGAATGAACATGAACCCGGCCACGTTGCGGGTGTACCAACAACAGCAACAGGAACAAAAACAGCAAAAGGCAAAACAACGAGTGTGCACAGGCTGTTGTATAAGCCAAATAACCCACCAACGACTGACTGGGCTGCACTCACTCTTTTTTTTTATGAATGGCAACCTGGCAGCCGGGCAGGCAGCACCGCTATATTTGGCCGTTGATGGCTACGAGGTGCAAATGTTAATGAAGCCAACATCAGGCAGTGATGGGAGAGCTCTAATGGAATTTGTACCTAACAGGCATGGCCAGGTACTTAAATACATAACAATGTTAAATAACAGTGAATTAAGGAAATGTACAATTTAATATCAATATCAAGTTAAAAAGTACTGCTTCAATTTCAATTTCAATTAAATAAATCTCTATAAGTTTAATATTTCTTCCTTAAAATTGTAGTTAATTTTAGGTACAAACTTCTTAAAGCTTAAACTCGCTTTAGGTACCCATTTTCATGTACCTTACTCATGTGCAAACCGCTTTGGCATCTCTTGCAAAACGGTGAAAGAAATTGCAGGCCAAATGCATAACGGTCTTTGCAATGGCCCAAAGAGAAAGAGATAGACAGATAGAGATAGAGAGAGTGGCAGCAGTAGCAGCCGCTCATTCATGGTGTCTTCGGCTTGGTTTTTCCGGCAGCCGATCATAAAAATGTGCAGCCAACGGACCATAAATCTGGCGAAAACATTTCCATGACGTAACCGAGGAATGTCTGTCAACTGGAGGCGGAAAAAAATATGCATTTTAACATGGCTTTAATTCAGATTCTTTTGACCGAAATAACCAATTTATTTTATGCTATTTCTGGTGATATTTGAAAATTGTAAATAAAAAGAAAAACAACGATAAAGTCGATATATTGCTAAAGTTAAATAACTTCTGCGATATGATTTCACTTTACTATCAACTTTGAGAACTTTCTTCTATCGATAAATAAGAAAACTGAAATTAGGTCAAGGGAAATTTCTCTGCAGAATTTACAATCAAATTTCAATAATCGAGTATTCATTTTATTTAAGGAAATATTTCGATTAAAATGATAAAATAAACAAGTATTTAAAACTATTACATTGTAAGAAATTCGATTAAGAAAAAATCGATATTCCTAATAAAAATGATATAATAATAATGCTATGTCGAAATTCAATATTTTTTAAACAGAATTCATAGTCGAAAGAAGGATATTCAATATATTTCGGCGGTTTTAAAATAAATAGAATTAAATTTAAAAACAATATGAATAACACAAAAAAATCGATGACATCGATAATTTTTTTTATGAGATCCTTGATTTTTCTTTGACATAAAACGAGTCGATTTTGGATAGGTAACATATAGTTTAACAATTAGTTCTTACAGAATTTGAGCCAGTTAAAACATTTATTATCGATATCCGCCGAAATTCAATACATTTTCGTAAAGAAATAAGGATCGAGAAGGAGAAAAAACGATGAGCGGGACCCGATCCGATGGATGGGGTAATGGTTAATCTTGATTGTGACGCACACCCTCCACAAAACACATGGCCACAAGGCTGCTGGGGCAACAAGTGCAATCAATTTTTATGAATGAATGGAAAACGCGGCATTGATCAGTTGCTCTTGTTATTGCTGCCACAGCTACCGTTACGCCCTGCCGCGTACAGGGCAATCGGAGGGGAGAGAGACACTCGGGACTCGGAATGGTGTTTAATTTATCGAAATGTGTAGCAAATGTTTATTTGATCAATGAAATGAATTATTGTACGAGCATCTGTGTGTGTGCTTCTGTCGCTGTACAAACAAGCAGAACGTCTACCAAATGAATGAAACAACAAATACAGACAACTATGGCAATAACTTCCATAAAAGCCGCTCAAAAAAATGTGGGACGCAATTAAAAAACAAAAAAAACAAGAACAGAAACAACCACAACACATTTGTAATTGATTTGTTTTCCATACAATTTATTGTCCCCTGTTTGCTTATATTTTTGCTCTTTTCGGGCCACTTGTTAAGGTTTCTTGTTACTTTTACTCTGTTCTTTTTTTTCGTGGCTTGTGTTATTGTCAATTAATTGAGAAGACAGAAGAAAAAAAACTCCTCAATGAAATGATGTATAAGGCTGTCCAACTGGCGGAGACAGCGTACAACTCAATTAAGTAGAAGAAAGGAAGTTTGTTATAATCAGAAATGGTTACTTTTTAAGCTAAACATTTAAATATTAAATAATAATGATAGTAGGAAACATGGTAATACAAAAAGTGAACTAAAAACCAACTGATAACCTATATATCTCAAAGAAACTCTTATTAAATAAAGGAATTCTAAGAGAATAATTATAACTTGTATTTAAAATATAACTCTATATCATTAAACGACTTTTCATACCCAAATAATGTTTATAATTTCCCTAAAAAAGCCTTAAAAGGTAACCTCTTTTGAGTCTCCCATTCACATTCAATGAATTAATTCCACGCTTGAAGTGACTGAAAGGGTTCAAATCGCCGGAATACCAATTAATGGAACGCTGCAAGCGCCAAGATTGATTGGCAATCGCCAATCAACGCGATGGACGCAACCTGCGACGTGTCAGAAATTAATGGGCTAAGCGAGACAAAACTTTAGACTTTTTTCTGTATGTTATTTTTTGTTTTTATTATTATTTTTCAACGGCGGCGGCAAACACTCAAATGACAATTTCCGGCCGTCAGTTTGGCAGTGCCAATAAATTGGCAACCCTGCTCGTATTTCAACGGCCACGCAGAAAGAGCAAATCGAAATCTATATCCACAGCTACAGCCACATCCAAGTTGAAAAGGCCGACATCTCATATATGATATGATGTGGGTGCCTAGAAAAATGACTCTGGCAGCGATAACTATAAAGTTTTATGGCATTTTACATAGCATTAGTCGGTCCAAAAAAAGGTATGCCTGCCTTCCAGCCTGCTTGCCTGCTTGCGAGTGAGTGTCTGTGAATGTTGTTAGCCAGTTACTAAATTTGGCTTAAATGAAGGCGAAACTTGTTACGTAGCCGGCCGGTGGTCGTTCAGCATCCCACATGGTCCCCACCATCAGCGGTGTTAGCTCAAATCATGAATGAATAGCCCCCGGCACAAGTCTGTCACTCTGTCAGTTTGTCACTCATTCAGTCAGTCAGTCAGTCAGTCAGTCGGTCAGCCAGTCAGGCATTCAGTCAGCTGGCCATAATTGATTTTCGAAACGAGCGCAGTAAACATGACGGCGACAAATTTTTCGTCTAAAATGTGACAAAAATCGGGGGGACAACGACAAATAAAAAAAATAAAAAAACTAGCAAAAAAACCGACGACACCATATCCGAAAAAGCCGACAGCCGCCATATGGACAACATGTGCATGCAACTGCAGAAATTGTTGTTAATTCATTCATTAAGAGTCCAAACGAAAACCAAATCAAATGCTCGAGTGTTTGGTATTTAAAAAACAAAGCAAAGAATTGGAAACTGTATCAGTGGAACGCAGAAAGGAAGAACAGGAAGCTCTCAGGACTGTACAAACAATAAGAGTAGAGTTTATTAAAGAAAAAGGGTTTTTAATATGAGATTTAAGAGCTTTAAAGTGACAGCAATTGAAAGGTTATAGTCATATATCATGGATACATTTTTAAAGTCTCTTTTTGATATCAAAATCCTCCCTTGTAACTTAACCAGAGTGCAGAAATATATACATTTGATTTGGAAACTTAACCAGAATACTCAAATATATACATTTGATTTGGCCAACTCAACGTGTGACCTCTTTGTGGCTTGAAACGTCCCCGTCGTCCGGTCTCATCATTCAGTCAGTTCGTCGCTCAATTCATTCATTCAGTGAACCAACCACGCGCCCTGTGGCTGCATTTGGTAGCTAATTTGCATAGTTTTTCAGACCGGTGCTCTTTATATATATATATTTTGTATATATATTGCGTTGGCGTTGCGGATCGGAACCTTAAGGCCTGGGAAAGTGTTGCGGCCTGCCAAAGATGATGATGATGATAGTGGTGGTGCTGGTGCTGGTGGTGGTGGTGGCGACGTAGATGATGACACTGTGGGAAACCTTAGCAAATGTGGGCTGCTGCCACTAATGAGCTTGTAGTGTCAGCGGAAAAATAAAAAAAAACATTGTGTGTGTGTGGGGATGGCAAGAGATGTGTCTTGCCGATTTGCTACTTTGGCTATTGTCTCTGTGGAAGTTGGTCTAAAAATAAGATCTCTTTGGGAGTAAAATATATATGTTTTTTGAAGTTTCTTGTACTAGGGATGTGTGTCAGTTGATATTGAAAAGGATATCTTTAGTTAATAGTAATTTTGGGTGTTTTTATTCAAGGTTCAATAACTGAAAAGGCTGAACTATGATATTTTTATAGTTAAGGCAGTTGTTTTGTATCAAAATTTGGTCTTAAGAGTTTATATCTTAAAGAAATAAATATATTATTAAAATATAAGGCAAAGCTTAAAAGAGGCCCTTTAACATAGAAGAAATTTAGAAATTTTTGAGACTGGAATTATAATTCCTGAATGTTAAGGATATATAAATCTGATATATACTGATGATGAAAAGATAGCTCAACTTCTTAACAGCTTTACAGCCTGCAGCCTCCACGTTAAAAACTCATTAATAGACCTTTCTAACAAAGATTTCAATTAATTTCAATAGGAATTTCTCCGCAAATTTTGTTATTTCAGTTATTATTAATTAACTTCCATTGTCTCAGCTGATTTTCGTAAATAAAACTTAACAAAACTGTTAAGAAAAGAGAGCAAAACTCCACACAAGTAGCAAACACTAAAAAAAGGTTTACTTGAAAATAGAAAATTGCTGAACAAACAGAACGCAACGACCACAACGAGGAGGAGGGAATCGAATATCGTGGAATCAAATAGCCATATGTGAGCGCTCGTATATATATATCTCTCTGCTTTTGTTATTGTTTTTTGTACACTTTATCCGCGCTTCCGTTGCAACATTTCCGCAGCTGAAGTAAGCAAAAAAGAACTAAAAAAGATATTAAAATATAGCGAATTTTTGTGATTATCTAATTCCCATTAAAAAGCCAAAGCAAACTCAATTAATTCATTCATTTAAGGCGTGTGAAATTGATTAGGTTGCGTTGCGGAGAAGGGGAAAATATTTGCTAAATTGGAATTTGAGTTGTCATATCCGCTGCGGATGACCATATATACACCACCGCCGGAATATACATATATATATAGGTATAGATATAGATAGTATGCTGCCTTTCTGCATGCGTATCTATATGGTATATAGAGCGGCCAGTATTTTTAGTTGGGTGTTCAATCTTCTCGAGACTGGGGGGCAGACGACACACGCACACACACACAGCACCGCACAGCGAGTGAAATGGTTACAGTGCGTGTTCTTCTGTTGGCTGAGCGCCCGCCATTCGGCTTCTTTGGGCATGAATCATCATCCTCAGCCTCAGGCTCATCATCATCTCGGTGTGTGCCGGGTTCTTCTTCGAGCATATTTTTTGTTGTTGCATTTACAAAAATACGCATTTTATGTTTACAGCCAGACAGACAACGAGACCGATCACGAGAGCAGGAGGAGCCAGAGGAGCATCTCCCGACTGCACCCCGCCTCCTCATGCACTCATAATTCCCATCAAAAATAGTTTTTTGGCCAGCGCAAAAAAATGTACAACTTTGTCGCCGGCTACGAAATTTTCAGTTTGCAGAAAATATCGAAGAAAAGTAGCCGGCAGACAAAACTCGCAAAATATTCCAAACTGCGTACTAGTTTTTCCTGTTTTTCTTTTTTTTTAATTTTTGTTAGAGAAAGATTTTGTTAATCGTCGGTCTATACGAGCTGTTAGAAATATCCCGCCCTGGGCAGAAATAAATAATGCGTACATAAATTGCAGAGCTTGCGCTCGCCTATTAAAAGGTTATCTCTCCCTCTATGCGGCTGGGTCGGGCCGAAAAGATATTCATTTTGGCTAATTGTCTAAACAAACACAGTGCGAAATTATGTTAGCGCATCGGTCTGGGATCTTTCTTTAACTCTTGGGGGAGATTTCTCTCTTGCTTTCCGTTGTTATATCATTTCATTGAGTTACATTTCGGGTTGTTATTCCATTTGGACTTGTTACATTGAATGTGTGTGTGGTGGAAGGTGGAAGGTTCCAATAATGCAACAATAGCTGGTAGTTGTAATAGTACTGACCTAATTTGAAACAATTTATTTGAAAATATCAAATATAACGACTATTTTACCTACAATCTGGAATTCTATGTGAAAAAGCTGCTTATGCTTTGCTTAACGCCGAAATTCTTATTTAATTTAAGGACCATTCAAGGTTTAAGTCACTCATAAATATAAGTACATTTTGTTTAACACAAAGACTTTATAAACTTTAGGCAATCAATTTAATATAATTGATGAATCATTATTCTGATATATACAATTTTTTTTAGCTCGGTTTTAAAAAAAGGCATTATCTCTGTTATCATTTGATTTTTCACACTTTAAATTTAGTTAATACACAAATTCTGGTTCATTTTTATTGTTATCAATGAATCTTTCGATTTCAACTTCAATTTTAAATAATTCTTTATTAGTTTGCATTTAAACTTCTTCTAATTTTTATTGAAACTAAATAAATAATGAAATACTCCAAAACGCTTTCTAAACTCCCTAAAAAAAACCCTTAAAATTTCCTCTAAAAAATTAAGAAACAGAGAAAAAAGAAAACCTTGCTTAAAATATGATACCTTAAAAATCCCTTGTTTTTTAGGTCAGGTTCTAGGTCTCCCCACACAACTTCTTCATTCTTAGAAAGCATATAATGGATCCATAAGCCAAACTTTGGCTTCCCAAAGTTAACTTATTTCCTAGTTCTTTCTATAAAATCTCTTTCTCAGTACTTACCGGAATTTTAGATGTGCGCAGGAACTCTAGGAGAGCCTCCAACGAACCCAGCGTTGAGGCCTGAACATAGACGCCCGACTGGGCCAGTTTAATGTGACTAAGGGCGCTCTTCAGTTCCCGGGCGACTTCATCTCTGCAAGTCAAAAGAAAGCAAGTTTAAGAGTGATCTATAAAATATTTACAACGAAGAGATAAACGCACGTGCAGATTTCCACTTCATCCGGCTTGTGTGCAATCAGGAGATTAATGCCAGCAATGGCCTTCTCCAGATCCTTGGCAGCAATCTTCACGCCCTGCGCCGCCTTCACCTCCTTGTACTCCACATAGGCGTTCTTCACGCGCAACTCCTTCATGGGCTGGGGCATCAGGAGCGAACGGATCTGGGTGACAATGGGACCATCTGTGCCGGCCACAACCATGGTCTGACCCTCACGCAGCTTACCATTAATAAGAATGGCATCGATGGTGGTTCCCAGTCCAGGCAGAGCCTTCACCTCCAAGACGGTGGCCTGCAGCTCCTCGGAGTACATCAGGCGCTTGGCCAGCATGTTCTGGCAAAAGTCGGTGATCATGAACAGGAGATTGCCCATGCCCTCGCCCGTAATGGCACTGGTAGGGACCAGCGAGATGTAGGTCTTGGGGTCCGTGTTCTCGTAGAAGAGAGCGGCATTCAAGCCCTGCTCGGCAAACTGGAGAATGACCTCCTTGGTGCGCTGCTGGAACTCCAGCTGCGTGTTGCTCTGCTGCTCCTTGAGCACATCCCTCACGTCCCGCCTGCCCAGCTGCTTCCAGTCGTACAGACGATCGATCTTGTTGAGGGCCACGATGAAGGGACACTTCTTCTTCTTGAGCAGCTGGATGGATTCGAGTGTCTGCGGCTCCAGGCCGTGCATAATGTCCACCACCAGGATGGCAATGTCACAGAGGGAGGAGCCACGGTTCCTTAGGTTACTGAAGGACTCGTGGCCGGGTGTGTCGATGATCAGGAGACCTGGTAATTTATGCTGGAATCCAACGGCTGACTTTACGTACTTGGTCTGCTCCTTGATGGCGTCAATGGGCACATTGGTGGCTCCAATCTGCTGGGTAATTCCACCCGCCTCCGAGTCCTGCACATGCGTTCGCCGCAGCTTGTCCAGAATCTTCGTCTTGCCCGTGTCTACGTGGCCGAGGACGCACACAACGCCCGCTCTTAGTTCGTCGGTTGTGCGCTTCTTCTCCGCCTCTGCCTGACGCTTTAGGATTCGTGCCTCGGCACGGAGTCTTCGGGATTCCGGATCGTTGGCCAGGGCCGTGTCTTTTTCCTCGGATTCATCACTGTCTTCGTCAGAGTCATCGCTATCGTCGTCATCCTCGCTATCATCCTCATCGGTGTCATCGCCCTCGTTCGCATCCTCGGCAGCCTCGGGCTTACCATTGTTGTTGGTGGTGGTGGCCTGCGAAGATTCCTCCTCGACTTCGGGCTCTGCCTCGCTGTCGGTGGCATCCCAGCTCTCCTTGACAGCCTCCTCCTCGGCTTTCTTGGCAGCAGCGGCAGCAGCAGCAGCGGCTTGGGCTTCGGCCTCGGCTGCCTTGGCCTCCTCCGCCTCGGCGGCCTCGTCCTTCGGTCCCTTCTTCTTGTTCGGACGGATGCGGGTTCCTAAAGAAACATTAAATAAAGATTAAGAAACGAAAAACAAAAAACAGCGGTCAATTCACCTGGACGCGGAGCTCTCCTCTCGTTGGGATCGGGGATCTCGAGGCCCTGGGCCTTCAGGGAATCAAGTAGAGCCTGAGCCCTGGCGCGATCCTCTTTCTGCTTTTTGGTGAGCAGTTTTCCCTCGGCCTTCAAGCGAGCCTTTCGCTCAGCCTCGCGCTGCTTCTTTTTCTCCTTCTTTTCCGCCTCCAGACGCACTGCCTCAAGGCGCGCCTCTTCGCGCTCATCCTCCCGGCGAATGCGCTCCTCTTCCTCGCGCTGCAGACGCTCCTCCTCCTCCTTGCGCTTCTTGAGCTGCTCCTGCATGGCAGCCACCATGGCAGCGGACATGCCCTTCTTCTTTGTGTCCTTCTTCTCCTCCTCTGGCTCAGCCTTCTTGTCCTTCTTACCCTTCTTGCCCTTGTTCTTGCCGGCCTTCTCCTCCTCTTCGGCCCCTTCGGCGGGTTGGGCCTCATCGGCAGCTTCTGGCTGGACTTCCGGAGCCGGTGGCGCTTTCTCTGCCGGCTTCGGTTTGGGCTCCGTGGCAGCCTTTTGCTTGGCCAAGGCAGCCTCCCGCTTCTGGCGCTCCTTTTTCTCCTTCTTCTTCTGAGCCGCTGACTTCACAGTGCTGCCGCCGTCCTCATCTTCGTTGTCCTCGTCGGCAGCCTCGTCCTCTTCGGCGGCCGCCTTGGCCTGTGCCTGCTGCTTCTTGTTCTTTTTCTTCTTGGAAAACTCCTCGTCAGCCAGATCCTCGGGCGACACCACAGTGGTGGCTGTGGTGGGCGCTTCGCCGGCATACTCAGCCTGCAACTCGGCTAGGACCTTGTCCAGATCCTCCTCATCGTCGTCCTTGCCCTTCCGCTTGGCCTTCTTGCCCTTCTTTTCGTTAGCATTGTTGGCCTTCTTCTGGGGCTTGGCCGGCACTGGTTCGTCATCCTCCTCCGGCTCGCTGGCCGCAGCAGCAGCCGGTTCGTCCTGGTCGTCATCGTCCATCAGCAGCTCAAAGGC